>CABHPQ010149541.1:0-15086 GCA_902168405.1 Peromyscus aztecus
GTAATGTTTTCAATATTCAAGCCTCCCATTCTACTTGTAATGGAACCAAGGAGCGAGGGCCTCCAAGTAAAGTATCCAAAATTCAGAACCACGAGTTCCCAAGTGTGGTGATGGGTCCAGGATCCCAGAGACTGGTTCCTTTTCAAGTAAAATACCCAAGATGTAGGTCCCCACTTCCATCATGAAGCTGGGGCACCATCCTTCCAAGTAATGGGCCCAGAAGTTCATCCCCAGACCTATTAAGAGTTGAGATTCCCAGGCCTTCTGCCCCAGACTAAAGGTTCAGGGTCTTACTTCCTCTCCTCTAAGATTTCTAGTAGCCATTCCTCTTCTAGACAGGAATTCAGGCCCCCAGCCTTAATCCTTTCTCAGGACGCAGCAGTCCTGGCCCAGAACTCACTTCCTGACCCTGATTCCTAGAGCCCCCAGACTTGACTCCAGAGGAGCGTATGGAGCTAGAGAACATCCGGCGGCGCAAGCAGGAGCTGCTGGTGGAGATCCAGCGCCTGCGAGAGGAGCTGAGTGAAGCTATGAGTGAGGTGGAGGGTCTGGAGGCCAATGAGGGCAGGTGAGAACTGTGGGGAGCTCATGGGACACGGGGCTTTGGCCAGGGACCCGGATGCTCAAGCGTTGACCCTTGGCTGCTGCCTACCCTGCTTTTGCAGTAAGACCTTGCAACGGAACCGGAAGATGGCAATGGGCAGGAAGAAATTCAACATGGACCCCAAGAAGGTTAGTTAGCTGAGCAGATACTCAGGCATGGTTTTGATATCCTAGATTCTAGAAGATAATAGGTTTCCTCTGGGCAACAGACTCCTGATCGTTGCCCATCTGTTCCATGAATGTCCATGTACTGAGGCCTCTGGGAGCTGGCCCTGTGCTGGGCAATCCTAAGACCCTGCCTGACCCTCAGGGATCCCCCTTGATGTAAGTGCTGTAGTTCAGGGTAAGATATGGCAGTAAGGGAGGGGTTCCACGTTTACAGCGCGATGGACAGGTATCTGCGTCATTTTTTATTGTATCGTGTAGTGTGTTCAGTTGTTCTTCAAACCTGCTCCTTGCCAGACCCAGCTGTGCCTGCCGGCATCAGTCAGGCAGAGGCTGAGGGAATGGGTGAGAGGTGATACTCGGGGAGCTCTGTTAGCGTGGAGAGGCTTGGGGAGCAACCTCTGCCTTGGCACAGATCTGGCCCTCTCCCTCCAGGGGATCCAGTTCTTGGTGGAGCACGAACTTCTGCAGAACACACCCGAGGAAATCGCTCGCTTCCTGTACAAGGGTGAGGGGCTGAACAAGACAGCCATTGGGGACTACCTAGGGGAAAGGTGAGCTGCCCCCGCGCAGTGCTCCAGCCTCAGCCTCAGTAGCGGCTCACGGGTAGGGCAGGCTTGTGGCCGCCACCTGGGTCATGACACAGTGCACTGGCTGCCTCTGGGAGCTTGAACGTATAGGGGTGGTACCTGTAGTCATTCAGTACTGAAGTCTGAGTGTCAGTGGCTTAACCATGTTCACACAAGCTAGTAGCATCTGAAAAGTGTCGTCTGGAAGTTTTGATCGTGGGTCAGAGCTACAGGTATATGGAGACCTGTGGACATGTGAGTCATAGCAACTAGGAACTGCCTGTGCATTCTTAGGTGGAGGTCAGTTCTTGACATAAAGGTATCTGGGGAGCATGAGAACACCTGAGAGATGACCGTAGGTGGTCTGATGACATCAGGTGGTCTGACAAGCTACAAGAGCAAGGTGTCCTACCTACTCCAGGACCCAGCCCATGGATGGAGCCAGGTGGAAGGTTCAGCTGCTGTGAGGGCGGCCCAGTAAATGAGATATGCTGCTGCTGTCTCTCCTGTCACTCCTCCTAATGGGACTCTCTCTCCCTTCAGGGAAGAGCTAAACCTGTCCGTGCTCCATGCTTTTGTGGATTTACATGAGTTCACCGATCTCAATCTGGTACAGGCCCTGCGGTGAGGATGGGGCAGAAATGCATGTGCCAGGGCTTTCTTAGTTGTGAGGGGCAAAGCACTCCAACCGGGACAAACAGCACTCGGGAAATGACGTCTCTAAGAAGACAGTCAGGTGGGGCCTCCTGCGGGCTTCCTCTGGGGTGCTCAGTGGATCCTCCTACATGACAGCAAAGCACCTGGGTGGTGGGAGGGAGTGGGAAAAAGGCTCTTCTCTGTAGACCCACCCGAACGCATGGCCGGAACCTACTGATCAGATTACATGCCTGCAATCGAAACAGCCCCTGGGGCGAGAGATTTGAATTCTGACTGATGGTTTTGGGGCATGGGGTTGAGACCCATTTCACTGTGTAGCCCTGATTGGCCTGGAACTCTGTGTAGACCAGGCCGGCCTTGAGCTCAGAGAGATCCACCTGCCTTTCCCTCCTGGATGCTGGGATTAAAGGTGTACATCCCCAGACTGGGCAAGGTTTGGATAATGATTTGTCCGCTTCTAACAGAGACTAAGAAGCAGAGTGTTTTCCAGCCCTGAAACCTATGCTTACCCACTCCTGCCCTAACCAGGCAATTCCTGTGGAGCTTTCGCCTCCCTGGAGAGGCTCAGAAAATTGACCGGATGATGGAGGCCTTTGCCCAGCGATACTGCCTGTGTAACCCTGGGGTCTTCCAGTCTACAGGTAGGACCAGAGGGCAGGACATGGGCCTATAGTCTGAGGAAGGAGTGCTGGAATCTGGACTGCGTTTGAGAGAAGAGGCTGGGATCTGGCTTCCCAGATTAGGAGGGGACAGGACAGAGGGTTGGGGAGGGTCCTGAGTCATCACAGCTGCCTTATTTTATCTGGTGTAGACACCTGCTACGTGTTGTCCTTCGCTGTGATCATGCTGAACACCAGCCTTCACAATCCCAATGTCAGGGACAAGCCGGGCCTGGAGCGCTTTGTGGCCATGAACCGGGGCATCAATGAGGGCGGAGACCTGCCTGAGGACCTGCTCAGGGTCAGTACTGTTCCCAGCCTCAGCACCCCTCGTGCTCCGGGTCTGCCAGTGCTTTCCAGCCTGTTCGGCCCTTGGTTCTTGCTTGTGTCTCCTCTCAGGCTCTTGTGCGTCTTGATCTCCCGTCATCTCTGAGAACTTAGCAGGCTTCCCCGCCATCACCCCTTCATCTCTTTTCTTCATTCATCCCATCTCTACCCTGTTTTCTGTTCCCTTTCCTCCCATGACTTCCCTAGAATTTCTAACCTGTCTCTTGCCCCTCAGAACCTCTATGACAGCATCCGAAATGAACCCTTCAAGATCCCTGAGGATGATGGGAATGATCTCACCCACACCTTCTTCAACCCAGACCGTGAGGGCTGGCTCCTGAAGCTGGGTACGTCCCTTCTTGAGCCTGCTGGCAGCCCTGCAGGGAACACTAGTAGCCTGGGTCAGGACTGAGCGGCCTCAGTTTTTGTACCTCTGAGAACTTCATACCTGAAAAACGGGGCTGAAACAAGAGCAGACGTTGTCTGCTTGCTGGGCCTGTTAGAGTGCTCCTAGCCCCCACCTGCTCGTAAGCCTGGAGCCTTCTATGCCAGGGCCTGATGAACCAGGCTGTTAGCTCCCTCAGTAAAACCCCCCGGGGCCCAGGACAGGGTCAGATGTTCAGCAGATTGTTTGTCCTGCACTTGGCCTTGCTGTCAACCAGCTGAAAAATCAGTCGGCCCCAGGAGAGCCAACACAGGCAGGGATAACTTCAGGCTTCAAGCCTGGCTGGGGAGGGAACGGTGCAGCAGTAATAGTGTTTAGATGGCTCTTGAGTTCCCGTTTGGGAAGGGAGGTTGCAGGCAGTCCTTGTTGAAATGTATGATATGGCACCATGTATTAAACCACTGCTCAGCCATCCAAAGCCAAAGAGGGGGGCTGCTGTGACCAGGAGAGTTGTTCTCAGCACTCAGTGGGTTCTGTGTGACCCCTGAGGACCTAGGCTCATGTAGACAGGATCTGGGTCCAGGCGAGTCATTAGTTACCATTACAGCTCCCCAGATACTTAAGAGCTAGGTGTCTCGGGCTGAGCAGGGGGATAGTGGGAAGGCTGCATGGTCACTGCTCAGAGACCAAGTGCGAGGGCCATAGTGGGACAGTTAAGCACTCCCTGCAGAGTAAGGGCCAGATAAGAAGCAGACCTCACTTTCCTTGGGTTCTGGTAAGCAGTGGCGTTGGCATCCCTCCAGGTCTCAGGTCCTGCGTTGAACTGTGCACTTGAAGCAAGGCATTGCATCTTCACAGCCACTGTTCTATCCTGGGAGCTGCACAAGGCCCTAGCCTGGCAGCACCGACCCTGGCCCCTTTGTAGGGTGCAGGGAGGTCAGTAGAATCACAGATGAGGTTCCCCAGCACACAGTGGTCTCCCTGAGCATTAGAGGGAATGAGCAAGAAGGCAACTTCCCCCAAGATGGGGCTCTGAGCTGCTCCCATTTTTCATTTGAAGAAACTGAGGCTCAAAGGTGTCCTGCCACTGAGATGCAGGGGCAGGAGTCTTGTCATGGGCTTAATATTGACCATTATGGCTAATGGAACCATCTCTACTCATCCAGATGAACCACTGTTCATCCAGAGGTTACAGTAGGCCGGCTTGTTGCAGACAAGATATGTGCGGGGTGGGTCTCCAGGCTGGAATCCAAGAGGGCCAAGGATTTCCTGAGATCACACTGCTAAGACTAGTCCTACCCCTTAGGTCAGAGTAGAGGGTCTCAGGAAACATTTGTTTTCCAGGGCCATTCTGGTAGGCTGAGCACCCACTGGGAAAGGTTGAAGCCAGGAGGCCAGGAGCATGGTGGGCAGGGGGAGGCCTTGGCTCCTCCCCATGTGGATGTAACTGGTTTTCTTCCTCTCTCCCCCTCCCCTCTGCCTGTTCTCTTGCTGTGGCTCTGGCCCCTGTGCATCCCTTCCCTGACCCCCTATTTCTGTCGCTGCGATTCTTGGGGGCACCCCATCCCTCCGCCTTCCCTTCCACACCTGGTCCTGCCTGCTTTCTCGCTGTCTGCCCCAGGAGGTAGGTACCTGGTGTCCTTGCCCGAACCCAATAAGGTAGGGAGGGGCTGCCCTGGCCTTGGCCCAGGGGGAGGGGCTTGGGCCTGTGCCAATAGAATAGCCAGAACCTGTGGCCCAAGCAGGGGTGCCACTCCTGGGGCCCCAGCAGCCTGTCCTTGCCTGCCTGTCTTTTCCCTCACTGCCTCTGTCCTAGACCTAAGAGCCCTACCTTTCCCCACTCTGCTCCCCTCCCCAGCGGTTCCCCGCTGAGCCCGGCCCCTCCCACCCCTTCCCTTGCAGGGGGCCGGGTGAAGACTTGGAAGCGTCGCTGGTTCATCCTTACAGACAACTGCCTCTACTACTTTGAGTACACTACGGTGAGGGTGGAGCTTGCAGACATAGGCCAAGATCTGGGGGGCAGGGCACCCAGCCCTCACTCTTAGGGAGGCACTGGGGAACCCATGGAACCTGAACTCTGACTCTGCCATCTAGGACAAGGAGCCCCGAGGGATCATCCCCCTAGAGAACCTCAGCATTCGTGAGGTGGATGATCCTCGGAAGCCGGTAAGATTCATGGGGTGCCCTTAAACCTGTGCCTCCCTGTCCTGGCCCAGGGCTGCTCTGACCTGTCCCCTCTGTATCCTAGAACTGCTTTGAGCTTTACATTCCCAACAATAAGGGACAGCTCATCAAAGCCTGCAAAACCGAGGCTGATGGTCGGGTAGTAGAGGGGAACCACATGGTGTACCGGATCTCAGCACCCACACAGGAGGAGAAAGACGAGTGGATCAAGTCCATCCAGTGAGCCTCATGGGGAGGAACCTGAGTGGGGGGCTGGGCCTGGGCCTGAGGCCCTCGGTCCTCATCAGACCCCTTTGTGCAGGGCTGCTGTAAGCGTGGACCCCTTCTATGAGATGCTGGCAGCAAGAAAGAAGAGGATTTCTGTGAAAAAGAAGCAGGAACAACCCTGACCCCTGTCCCCAACTCCATTATTTATTTTGGAGGTGCCCCGCCTGGGTGGCAGGACCCCTGGGCCCCGGGGCTGTGGATCCTGGTTCCCCATTTGGAAAATCACCACCTCTCGCTCCTGTCTCCTTATTTGTAATTAACATGTTGGTAATCTTATTAATTATTTAACCCCTCGCGCCTGCAGATGCCCTCATTTCTTGGGTTTGGGAGAGCTGAGGACCCATCCTCTTGACATTAGTCAGGACACAGGGTGGAAAGCAGGTGCTTCCCAGACAAGTCACGCAAACCCTGTGGGTGCTGTGTAAGGAGAATTTAGTGTCAGGGATGGTATTCAGGTACAACATACTCTCAAGATGTGCTCTGCCCTTCTGGGCCAGGCCACCATGTTCTTGTGGGGCCTGTGATCATCAGGGGGCTCAGGAGGGAAGAGGTCCAGAGAAGACCCTGTGTGGGACAAAAGGAACTGGCTCTGCTGTCCTTTGAGAGCTCCAGTGTGGACTGGAGAGGGCACAGTGGTACCATGAGGTGCATGGATGGCCTTGGAGGTGGCAGTGGCTTCTCCCAACCCCAGATTCAGTCTCCTGTCGGGGTGGGGTTTTGTCAGAAGGTCTGGGCATGTGTGTCCTGACTGGAGGGAATCTTAGTGAAGGTGGTAATGCTAAGTCCCTGACTGGTCCTGTCCTCCTGTGCTTCTTCTGGAATAGTGACTCCAGAGAACAAAGGCCCAGTGCCTACTGCCCACCTTTGGAGCCAAGAAGTTTGCATTTTTGTCTTCCTGGCCCACCCGTGGTGAACTTAAACTGTGAGTCCTGCATCATCCTCCCAGTTCTGTATTATGGACTGCTAGCTACCTTGCCAGACCTGAAGTGGTAGAGGAATTGCCACTCCCAGCATGCTTTAGCATGCAGGCCTGACTGGGAAGGAAGGATGTATTGGATCTGCAAACCGCTATTGGGGGGTTGTGTCCTGCCTTCCCTTGGCTACAGGTACCTGTGGGTGTCTGCCCTGCAGCACTGATCTAGGGAGGCATGAGTATCCAGATTATGTTCTAGGTGGGCTCTGTGGCTCAGGCTGCATGTCAGTAGACAAAGGCAGTCTTGTCTCCTAGCTATTAAAGTTTTTCTGGAGTTTACCTTGAAGTTGAAAAAGAGGCATGAACTACTTCCTCCCCAGGGGCAGTTGTGAAATGGAGAGTCCCAAATAAAACGGAATTTCCAGCATCACCCAAAGAACCAGGAAAACACTGAACAATGAGTCTTGTTTCAAAGGTTCTTAACCACCCTTTGACCCACGGTGTCTGCCTCCGTGGTTTGAACTCAGGACTTACCACAAGGGAATGGTGACTGGGCAGCAGAGAGGCACCATGTGGGTATGGGTCCGTTTCCCACCTGTGAGTGGCTCTGAATTTAGGTCCCTTGTCTCTCTGTGGGTGGCCCTGAACTTAGGTCCCTTGTCTCTCTCCTTGGGACCAGATTTGCTTGGCATAGATGGGTAGGGTTTGGATTGGTGGGAAGGGTGGCTTTGAGCAGGTGGTGTACTCTCACAAATTAAAGTGACAAGGACATGGGGGCATAGGAAAACACTAGCAGTAGGGCCCTCCTCACCATAGGTTCCATTGTTTGGCAAATGGGGACTGGTGGGCTGGTGTGGCTATGTGGGGTAAGAACAGGGTATGCAGGCCTGGCTATGGGAAGCTGAGTCATGAGGCAGGAGTCTAGTGTGTTTGAGGTGGGCAGGGTGATCTGAGAGTGAGTAGAGGGGAGAGTGGAAAGACGTCCAGTCCCTGTGACCCAGTGACTGGAGCAGGACAGTATGGAGGAGCCACCACGGTGGGCCCAGGGCTGGGGCGATTGGCAGTGCCTGACTGAGGAGCTAAAGGGAACGTTGGCCAAACTAAACTGCAAGTGTCTGGAGCATTCAAGTCAGGTAGCAAAATGCTTTAAACTGTCCTGTGGGCCAAACATGGGGTACTCAGGTGTCGGCAGAGGCAGGCTGAGTTGTACGAGACCACGCCTCCCCCAGTACCCACCAACATACCCACACACACAAAAAGTCCCCCCAAAGTGGGTGTTTGGACACAAGCCACAGAGGGCGCGCCATGTGGAGATGAATGCAGAGGACAGCGTAAATAAAGCACAAATGAGTGCCAATGGTTACCTGAGGCCAGGCTGGCAAAACCACGGAAGAGTTTCCAAAATACTGATGGCCTTGGTCTTGGTCTTCTAGCCTCCAAAACTGTGAAGCAGTAAGGTTCTGTGGTTGAAGATACTGAATATGAGTTTGTGGAGAGTGCCAGAGAAAGTATACCCCTCCTTCAGACCAGGGATCCTGATCCCAGGTTCCTCCCTCAGACAGGGTCAGACCCTCAGATCCTGGCCCCAGCCCTCCTCCCTCAGACGAGAGAATTAGGACTCGAGCCCTGCTCCCTGAAACTAGTAGAACATTAGCCCCTCATACCTTGGGTCACCCTGCCTTTCAGCACCAGTTCTGGTCCTCTTCATTCACACTGAGACGTGAAGGTCCTGGCCATGTTCCCCCACCACACACACCAGTTCAGGACATAGCCCTTTCCCCTCAGACCTGAAACTCCTGGCCTTGGCCAGGTGTAAGTGGCTTGTGCCTTTAATCTCAGCAGAAGCAGGCTGACCCCTAAGTTGGAGGCCAGTCTGGTCTACAGAGTGAGTTCTAGGACAGCCAGGACCACAGTCAGTCTCTCCCAGTCACCTCTCTCTACACACACACACCCCAAAATAAATAAACCTGACCCTTGTAAACCTGCCCTTGCCCTTTCTCAGACTTGGCATCAGGCCTATAACCCTCAGTCTTTGAACTAGGACCTCAAGGCCTGGCCCACCCTACTACCATGACTCCCCCCAACCTGGGCTGGCATGCCTTTGGATCACGTCAGTGGTGAGGAGGGTGAACCCTGCTGTAGGGTTTTCCGTGACCCGTGTCCTGTCACCTTAATTTATAAAGCAGAGTATACCATCCTACTCAAACCCGCCCCTTGCTCTGCCTTCTTCCACCATGCAAATTCACTCCTTCATGTACCAATAAATATGGTCCCAAGTGTGGGGGACAAGGGACCCTAGTCCAGAGACTGAAAGCCTAGCCACAGAGAGGCTAAGGGACAGGTATCCACAGGAGAAAGGGAGGGAGACAGGCCAATGTGGGCAGGCAGGCCAGGCAGTGGCTAGCAGATCAGTTCTGAGCGCCTTCCTACCACCAGTACCTGGCCTGGCCCTGTGACAGCTTCTAGACCCTGCAGGAACATGGTTACCACCACAATTGTTTAGTCCCAAGCCATCACTGACTCCTTGTGGAACATGGAAGGGTAAGTTGAAGCTGCCACCAATGTCAGAGGCTCTAAGGAACAGAACCAGAGCAGGGAGGGAGAGGCGGGCAAGCCCACAGCTGCATGGGCACCTTGCCTTGGGGCCAGGAGGAAAGGACAGTGACTTCCATGCCGTGTCTACTGGCATCTCCCACCTCCCCAAACACACACAGGCCCCATTTTCCTCCAAAAAGTTGTTTTTTGTCTTTTTTAAATAATGTGAAAATGTCACGCGAAGGTTTGAATCAGAGGCCCCTCCAGGGGCCAGGCTGGGGGTGAGGGGAGACGCAAGATGGGGGCCCAGGTTCCTGAAGCCAGTGGCCCTCATGAGGCCAAAAGTGGGTCAGGAGGGACCTCCGCTGTGCCAGGGGCTCTGGGCCCAAAAGAGTTCAGTTCAGTTCCAAGAAGTGTGGCTATCCAGCGATGAGGCTTCCTGCCTCATGTGGCTCCGAGGGGGTCAGGGGGGTCAGGGGATCCATCTGGGGGGCTGGGTGGAGGGCCTGGGCCTCCTGTTTGGCACATGGTGGAGGAGGGGGAGGGCGCAGCCTCAGGCGCCTCCCCAGAGGCTGTGTCAGTGTCGGGGGCAATGGCTCCATCGTCCACACAAGATTCTGCTCGCAAACCCTCTTCTTGGGGTGCAAAGGGGCTGGGTCTTTGGGGAGTCAGTTCTCCACGGGGCCTGGGGATAAAGAGAGTAGAGAAAGGATGGGAATCAGGAGAGATGGAATCAGGGGAGACAGGCTTCTGGCTTCCAACTCATTCAAGGTGAAGGCCCAGGAGCAGCAACATGCCCATCCTATCCTCTGACCTCATCCATTCACAACTGGCCTCAAATGTTCCAGGTACCATTCTACCCCAGGGTCTAAAATGCTCTTCCCAGGTAGTTCAGGCCCCCTCTTTCGAGGCCTTTCACAGCCATTCTGAATCCTCTTATCACCCCTGGACATCCTGGGCTATCATTTGCTTCCTCGATTTTTCCTCAGGTATTCCACTATTGAGTATTAATGTATCTCATCCCAGTCATTGTGGAAGAACCTCATGTCTGCCTGTACCTCCACTGCATGGGAGTATGGGACCAGTCTGTCACACAGTACCTTCACCAACAAGATGGGTTTGCCCCAACAGGACAGCCTGACTCATTCTCTGGATCTAGAACACTAACTAGGGCCAGTGGGGCAAGGGGTCAGCCCCTCCTTCACACTTTGGTGCTGACACCTGGGGGCCTGGCCAAGGTGAGGCACCAGAGCCCATTTCCTCCTTGAGTGGAAAGCATGGTCCTCGCTCGTTTTCAAAGTACTTGGGATGAGTTCCTCACTCAGGCCCTGGTGTAAAGATGGCGTGCACAGGAGTGCCCAGGGGCACCTGTAGTGGTCCGGGGAGACAGACATGCTTAGCAGCTTCTCCACCCATGCCTGACGGGAGTATCTGTGATAGCAGGCAAGGATTTGGGGCTGCTTCATACCGCTGGGTCCGCCATCTCCACTCGTGGTGACTAAGAGTGAGGTCATCCTGCCAGCCTGGGCCTGACTCTATCTGACTAGTATCCCCACACCCTGGACCCTCCCTGCCCTGTGTTCCTGGGGGTCCTGAGATGGAGGTGTCAGGAAGTAATATTTGAGGTGACTTGGGGGGATGCAGCCCCAATCCTGTCTTTCCCTTGACTCTGCCCTGCCCCCTCCTCTCTCCCTGTGCCTAGCACACTCACTAGCCTCTCCTCCCTGGACTCTTCCCATCCTCTCCCCAGGCACCCAGCCTCTATCTTCTTCCATCCTCACGCCACTGCCCCTCCCCTGCCTCGTGGTTCGCTAGCATCCTCTGGGCAAAGTTCCTCCAAGCCCTTTATTTATTTATTTATTTATTTATTTATTTATTTATTTATTTATTTATTATTACTATTATTACTATTATTGTTATAGATTTTGGTTTTTTGAGACAGGTTTTCTCTGTGTAGCCCTGACTGTCCTGGAACTTGCTCTGTAGACCAGGTTGGCCTCGAACTCAGAGATCCATCTGCCTCTGCCTCCCAAGGGCTGGGATTAAAGGCATGCACCACACCAGGCCCCCCCAAGTCACTTATAATCTGTCCCATCCCGAGACTGGTGAGATGGCTCAGTGGTTAAGAGCACTGGCTGCTCTTCCAGAGTACCGGGTTCAATTCCCAGCACCCACATGGCAGCCCACAGCTGTCTGTAATTTCAGTTCTGGAGAAGTATCCTATATCGATACAGACATACATGTAAGCAAAACACCAATGCATATAAAAATAAATAAATCATTTAAAAAAAAATCTGTCCCATCCCTTCACCTCACTCTGACTCTGCACCCTCAGGAGCCCCAGGTACCCTGGCCTGTCTTCTGTTCCTTGAACTAACTAAGCTCTTCACAGCTCTGGGTCAGTAACACCATCCACCACACAATCTCCAGCCTGCACGCCCATCAGGCAGATTAAGCCATTTATACCCTCATAATACTCAGGAGCATGATCCACTATCTTGCCCATTCTATGGGGGCAGAGAGAACATGGACTGGCCCACATTACACCCCTAAAAGTCAGGGCCAATCCTGAGCGTTCAACATGATGGCCAGAAGGGGGAGAACGGAGTGTCCCCAAGAGCACAAGGGCGCAGCAGATGCTGACCACGAGAGGGCAGCATTCAAGGCCAGCCTGGAGAAATTCGGGCTCTACACTCTTTTCTATGTGCCTCGGTTCTCCTTTCCGTAAAATGATGGGACTAGAATCCACTCTAAGGATCGCAGTGGGGATTGAGCGGGTTGCAATGTGGCAGGTCGCTGTGAGCTCTCTGCTGTTACAGTGACTCCTGTCTCTGGGGTCTGCCATATCCTCTGCGGGCTTTAAGTGCCCTTGGAGAGGAGATCCAGCAAGGTGTCTGAACCCAGAAATGGAAAGGATGGACAAGCAGGAGAGTGCGCACGTGGGGATCCTTGAGTAAGAAGAAACTGAAGCTAAGAGACTGATGTAACTGTCCAAGGCTGTGAATGGGAACCAATTGGTCTGAGATGAGAGGTGTCAGAGTGACTGGGTGGAGGGAAGGAAAAGAGAGAGGCAAGAAAATTAATGAGATAGGCAAGGTAAGGGAGGGGAGGTTGGGGAGGGGTGGGGCAGGGTCCAGCTGGAAGCACTGTACCTGCGGGCCGGGCGTCGGGGGCCCGGGCGGGAGGCCCCGGGGTCTCCAGCGCAGGTGAGACGGAGAAGCGGGAGAAGCACAGGGGGGGCCCGGGCGGGGGGAGGAGGGGGAAATCCTCCGCCCACTCGAAACTGCCGCCTAAGGAGAGAGTGGACCAGCCTTAGAGACACACCAGTCTCAAAGACTAGCACAAGGCTGACTTTAGCCCCGCCCTCCAGCAAGGCCCAGCCCCTCCCACTTCAAATACCCCCCTCTCCCCCTACCCCTCCTGCCCACCTCTACCAGGCCCTGCCTTCCTGAGCTCCTCCCAGGACCCTCCCTCTCCCGCCTCGCAGGCTGGACAGACTCCCGGCTCTACCCTTTTTTTTCCAGATCCCTTCCAAGCCCCGCCCTCCCTCACAAGACACGCCCATTGCATAACAAGGCCTCGCCCTCCCTTTCCCAAGCCCCGCCCTTCCGCGGCCCGAGCTGTGGGCTCCGCCCCTCACCAAAGCCGCTGTCGTTGTTGGGAAACCCATCTCCTGGGGTGGTGGGGTGGGGAGGCGTCGGGGGCGCTGGGGGCGTTGATGGGTCCGTGTCCCCCTCGGGGGTGCCCTGGACGCTCAACTCGTTGGTTGGAGTCTCCTGTGAAAGCAAGGGGAGGAAAGGATAGGGAACGAATTATCACATCCCAACCACCGCATCTCCAAGGAGCAATAAAATCCAAAGACATTGCTGGGGCTTTTGTCACCCCAGCCTGTAATTACTGACATCGTATTGTGTGGCGAAGTGGATGTAACCTTCATCTGCCTTCGAAGCTTCTGGCCGGCCTTACTCTCACCCTGGTCTACGTTCCTTACCTGACTGTGAAGCCCCACCCAGCTCAGGAATTCCCTCCTGCTTCTAAATTCAGCCTGCTCCACTCAGAGTCCTTAACCCAAGATGCTGCTCTAAACCCCATGCACCAACTCCAAGATCTGGGCTGCAGAGATCCAAACCTCTGTCTCAGAACTAACAACCTGCCCCTGTGACCCTCTCCATCCCTAACCCCAACTGAGCACCAAGAGACAATGACCCCAGCCCTCACTCGAGCTCTCAAAGTCCCACTTTGAGCCAGGCAAGGTGGTGTTTGCCTTTAGTCCCAGCATTCGGGAGACGGAGGCAGGTGGATCCCTGAGTTCTAGGCCAGCCTGGTCTACCCAGTGAGTTCTCAGACACCCAAGGCTTCACAGAGAAACCCTGTCTCAAAAATTAAAGTTCCACTTTGGCATCCCAGGTCCCTGAACCCAATGCCTGACCCTGTTCTCATCTGCCTCACAAACTGGCCTCAGACAGTGTCAGTCTATAAGACCTCCTGTTTTCAACAGTATGAAGATTTCAGGTCCTGGTTACTTTGTTTTTAGTATATTTGTTCATTTGTTTGTTTGAGACAGAGTTTTGACATGTAGCCCTGGCTGCAACTCTCTATGCAGATCAGGCTGGCCTTTAACTAGAGATTGTCCTGGGGGGGAGGGGATGGTGCATGCATTCGGGAGGCAGAGGCAGGAAGATCTCTGTGAGTTCGATGCCAGCCTGGTTTACAGAGCTAGACAACCAGGGCCACACACAGACACACAGACACACACACACACAGACACACACACACACACACACACACACTGTCTCAAAAACAAACAAAAAACCTAGAGATTGTCTTGCCTCTGCCTTCTGAAAGCAGGGATTACAAACCTGGGTGACCAAACCAAGCCCGCTCCATCTTCCACGTGATAAGATCCGCCCCATTTAAAGCCCAATCCCAAGGGGCTGGGGATGCTTTTCTAAATGACCAGGGTTTGTTACCCAGTACCCACATCCGACACCTGCCTCCGGGCTCCACCCGCTGACTGGCCTCCCAGGGCACTCTAAGCTTATAACCTTTGGAGGCACCTGCACTCATGAAATATACACAGACATACACTATTAAAAATTAAATTAGAGTCAACTCCACAGACAGGCCTCAAAGCACTAGGCTCCGCCCTCAGTGAATCCGGGCCCCACCCCCATCCTCTTCAGTCTTTAATAATCTCTGTTTCCCCACCCTCTCTAGGCTGCTTCCTGACAGCCTTCTAGACCCACCAACACTCCTCAGGTCACTCCTAGATCGCAAACCCCTACCCCATTCCTGGTCCTATCCCTGCTAGGCTCGGCCCAGGCCCCCCAGGCCCCGCCCACTTGCTCCCACCTCCCTCCGGGCTCCACCCACTAACCGGGCATCCCTGGGCACTCGAAAGGGAAAGGTGCGTCTCCCTCTGGCTCTGGCCCATTCACCAGGACCACCAGGGGGTCCACCTCCCTCCCGTCCTGCTGCGGTCTGCCCTGAGGCCCCGCTCACCTGGTCGAAGAGGTAGACGGTCACGTCCCCGTGGAAGGAGACCATCTTGCGCTTCCTCTCCAGCTCGCTGTCCTCGGGTTCGTCGGCCGCGCGTGGAGACTTGAGCAGCCCCCGCAGCGGGCGGGCCGTGTCCGCGTCGGCGTAGCTCACCACGACGGGCACTGGGGCTTCCCGCGTCCTCCCGGGGCCCCGAGAGCCCGCTGCCTCCTCGTCCTCGTCCTCCTCGTCCTCGTCCTCCCCGTCCTCCTCCGCTGGCCCCGGCGCCCCCGCCCCGCCGGCCTCCCCGCCAGCCGCCCCTGCGTCCGCGCCCTCCCAAGGTG
>CABHPQ010149542.1:0-26228 GCA_902168405.1 Peromyscus aztecus
AATAGAAAAAAAGTGGTAATGAGCCACTCCTTCTGGCCCTACATGACCTTTAGAGTCTTGATATTGTAATTGCTTAAAAATTCAAGTTTGCTCCAGGAAAAAGACCTATAGAGGGATAGTACGAACAAAATGCAAATTTGCATTTGCTTATGCATGACTTCATCCAGGAAGAAACAAGGTGAAATGTGGGAAACTGCAGTCATCATTGGAATACACAAAACACACTTTAAACCCTCAGCAGCGACCTCAGTTCCAGGACTGCTTAGTCACACTCACCCATAGCTGGGTCACTTCTCTTATTTCAGCTGACTTCTCCCACAGCTTCACGTAAACCAGAGCTGTAACCCTTGCTATGCCCATGTCCATAGCACACTTCTGCTCTTTCCTGAGGTAAAGTGCTGTATTTATTGTTGTGTTCACATATTTCCAAGTGAGCCATTTAACGTGTGTGACACTGTGCTGGTTTTATCAAGCTCCCATATTTATTTATTGCTGAAGATTTTGAATGTTGTGTTTCTAGCCTAATTTCCCCACAAACCCGAAGGTATTTTTTTTATTGCGTAAATTTTTCCCAGAACAGCAATTTTTAGGACACAATATATAATTATAGCAGAACTTATGTAACATCGCAGCTCAACACAACAGTAAGAGTCAAAAGACAATCTACAAAATTTTGCTGCTGGAAAGGACCACCACCGTGAGTTCTCTTCAGTTGGTTGTGAACATTCTGGAGACCACCGTACATTTCTCAAAAGACAGCTCTAGGAATTAAGAGGAAGAAACTAAGGAGTTATAAATAGCATTTGATTTGTAAGTCACAAATTAGTGAATAGAGGGAATATTTAGAAATAACATCTTAAGAAGACACCAAATATAGCAATTAGATCAAGCTATGCTATTCAGCTTTAATTGAGTACTGTTTGACTTAGTCAAGACTGGGCATTAGCACTTGTCATCAGTTCAAACCTCAGGATGTTTACTTCTGACAAAACTATTCACACACATCTCCTTAACACAGCTTCTTTCACTCCTCACCATCTTTTGAGGGGTTTGGTTTTTCAAACAATTTTCTCAGCCATTTACATAAAACAAACATCTAGCATGAACTGAATAATCAATTTAAAATTTCCCACCGACAAAAAAAAGATAGATTCAAGTTTCAATATTCCTTAGAAAGTTTTTTAAGATGGTATTTTTGTGTGTTACAAATATACAAATCAGTATAGATCACTATAAACTCTAGATGAACATCAGAAGCACAATTTTCTCCTATCATGCTAATAATGTTGAGAAAACAATTAACATATGAAAGGCATGCATAAAACTAAAACTTTGTACTCTTCCATTTTCTCTGCCCTCAGCAAACAGTAAAACTTGGAACTATTTTGCCTAGCAAGGTCTGTCCTCCACTTCAAAAGCATATAAAGTTAACTTGAAGAGAAGCCACAGAACTTCTCTCTCCATTTGAACTAATATTTGGCAACGACACAAATAAAAGATGGCCCTGACATTCATTTGATGTTAAAATATCTCACCCCTTTCTATTAAGAGTATGAGTTGTTGTTGAAGGAAAGGAAAAGAAGCAAATGGGAAGTCAGTATTTTGTCATTGAAGGAATAAACCCCATGAGTATTTCATTCACTCTGGGACCCACTTCTGAAAGAATTTGTAATGAGACAGGAAAAAGGAAAGTAAAAAAGCAAAGAAAGAAAAAAGGAAAAGGGCTGGCCAGGCATGGTGGCACACCAGGGATGAGGAGGCACGAATTCAAGGCCAGCCTGGGTTACAAGACTCAAAAACAAAACAAAACAAACAAAAGGACTTCTTCTCCAAATCATCTACTTACCAAGAGGAAATGTATGTTTATTTTGTACTTGACGTAAGCCATTATATCTTTATTGGACTCCATTATAACAGAAAATAATTGAAAAAAAATTAAATACCAACAAGGTATCTAATCTCCTAAAGTCAAGCAGAAAAATGAAATATAAGTACACTTTATCCTTGGAATTATTTTTATGTAGCTGTAAAAAATTAAAAAAAAAAATGACATGAACACAGAAGGGGAAGTACCAGGGAGGGGGGAGGTAACAGAGAATGAGTGTGACCAAAGTACAGATGTGCAAGGATGAAAGTATCATGACAAAACCCTAGTATTTTATAGGATTACTGTGTGAGACATAAATAATACAATAAAAAGGTTCATTAAAACAATCAACATAATAGCTAACATTAAATTTTGTAATGGTAACTTGGGACTAAATAGTATATTGTGGCATTATTCTTGACTAGTTATTTAGGATGCTGACCTTGTGCCTCATCTGAAATGTTTTCAACACGTTCTTAACTAACACCAAGGATAGAAACTGCAATATCACAGTTTTTGTGTTTTTTGTTTGTTTGTTTGTTTTGTTTTGTTTTTCCAGACAGGGTCTCTCCGTGTAGCTTTGCGCCTTTCCTGGAACTCGCTTTGTAGACCAGGCCGGCCTCGAACTCACAGAGCTCTGCCTGCCTCTGCCTCCCGAGTGCTGGGATTAAAGGCGTGCGCCACCACCACCTGGTGCAATATCACAGTATTAAGGATAGCTGAGCTTGCTTGCCAATCAGAAGACCTGAAGGA
Source organism: Peromyscus aztecus (assembly GCA_902168405.1). Lineage (NCBI taxonomy): Eukaryota > Metazoa > Chordata > Mammalia > Rodentia > Cricetidae > Peromyscus > Peromyscus aztecus. The sequence continues at coordinate 2,621 of CABHPQ010149542.1, forward strand.
GGAAATGAGGAGTTGCACTATTTCCATTTTGTTTGAGGACCAAAAATACCACATCATACAGTAGTACACCAAGAACAATAAAATCTCAGTCTTACGCTACCTCTCTTCTTTGGTTTAAGTATACAAATATTCTCTATGTCCCAGCACGCAATTATGATGGTGATGATTACAACCAGTCCAGAACCAATAAAACAAGGGCTACTATGAAAAGAAAGCACTTCTGCCAGAAGGCATTTGTCCTGGCAGGGAATCTCATGGAAAAAGGCTTGACAGCTTGCTGAGAGAATCAGTATCATCAAAGGATGTTCAGAAAGTAAGTTTCCACAGCTATGCTAGAGATATGCAATTCCGGGGCCATCATACCCAGGACCATCCCACACTCTCTCTTCATCTAAGTACACACAGGTACTTATGTCATGAGTAAGTTACTCAGGCCAAATGGCTGATATTTCAGACAGACACAGAAGACTGGAGCAGAGACTAGCACCGATTCGGTAGGTATACAAGCACTGTAAATTCCAAGTAAGTAAAAGGCAGGTCTTGGAGGAATCACAAAGCTGCCCAAGATAATTTACTGACCAAGAACACTCTTTTGAGAAAAGTTTTATTTTTGTTAAAGTATAGTCCTCTGAATTTCTAGGGCAAAAATTGAAATTTCCACTTAATAGAAGTGTGTGAGGTGGGCGATAGTGGCACACACCTTTAATCCCAGCACTCGGGAGGCAGAGGCCGCCTGGTCTACAGAGCAAGAGTGAGTTCCAGGACAGGCTCCAAAGCTACACAGAGAAACCCTGTCTCGAAAAACCAAAAAAAAAAAAAAAAAAAAAAAAGGAAGTGTGTGCATATATGTGATATACACATATATGATATATAAATATATATACACAACACATATAGCAACTTCTCTATCTCCAATGCAAAATACTATCACCACCATCAAGCACTTCCAAGAGGTCTTTATGACAGCAAACTATGACACATTTACAACAAAAGTTAATACCACTATTTTACCTTGTGCTATCTATCCAATTGCATGAGTGAACTTGTTATTATGAAGCCTCTTGAAAGTGAATTTATCTGTATCCTTGTTTACTTCCTCAGTCAGTTTTAGCAACCCCTTTGAATACACATTCACTAGTTTTTCAGTAATTTTGGTTTGGATAAAAAGTAACCTATCATGTATGTTTTATATAAAACTTCCATCTAGGATCTGTCTTACCTAGCAGATACTCTATTCTATGAATTTAACCAAAAACCTTCTCAACTATGTTTGTCTTTAAGAAACACAATCATCTATAATGAACACACACACATCCTTCCAAGAAACAATAATTAGTTGTATTTTTTAATCCCTTAACCAGATGAAGTAGGACTTAATCCTGAATCCTAGCAATCTAATGGAGTTCATTACTGCATCTTGTGTTTATAACTTAACTATGCCTTGCTCAATCTGATTCCAATTTGGTAATCAACTGGAGGAAATGAACAATTCTGATTTTCTTGCCCTTTCAGCACCCTGGTATTGACACTAGGCTAAGGAGAAATCTTTTACAAGCAAACCAAATATATATATCTGAAAATACAGTCCTTATATAATACAGTACTTATGAAATTACCTCAAAGCTATCCAGCTTGAGTCTAATGGGTGTGTGAACCACTGAGAAAAGTTCACTTTGGTGAGAACAGGGAAACGAGCTATTGTTTTCAGTACAATTTTCTTCAGTTCTCTGAATACTACTGAAAATGAAAACAAAGTTGCAGCACCCTCTTCTGGCCTCAGTAACCTAAGCTTAGTCGGTTATACACAGCACACAGAAACTGTCAGGTTAACCACGTTCACTTAAATATGCAGTTTCTGAAATGAGCATGAAAATTTTGTTTCACTACTTTCTTGTGCATGTTGTGTGTGGTCTATGTGTAGTTTATGCACACTCTTGTATGTAGATGTACCTATGCACTCAGGGAAGCCAGAGGACATCAGGTGTACTCTTCTACCACTCACTGCCTTATTCTCTTAAGACCAGGTCTCACACTGAAACTGGAGCTAAGCTGGCAACCAGGAAGCCCTAGCAACACCACTGATGCCAGCTCTCACAGTACGGAGATATGGAAACATGATTACATCTAGAACTTTATGTGCATTCTGGGGATCTGAATTCAGGTCCTCAAACTTGTACAGAAAATGCTCTTATCTGATGAGACATCTCCCAGTCTGGAGTTTCATTACTTTTTTTTTTTTTTTCCTTTTTCCATTTTTTGAGACAGGGTTTCTCTGTGTAGTTTTGGTGCCTGTCCTGGAGCTCACTCTGTAGCCCAGGCTGGCCTCAAACTCATAGAGATCTGCCTGGCTCTGCCTCCCCAGTGCTGGGATTAAAGGCGTGCACGGTGAGTTTCATTACTTCTATGTACAAGTCATGTGGGTTGTGATTGTGTATCTTTTAGGAGTAAGAGTAACTTTAATGAAAATGGATTTTCAGATTTGGGTGGTAGATAGGTACATAAAAATGTATTTGATAAAAAGTATAAAACCCAATAAGAAGCTCTTCAGTTTCCCTGATGAATGCTTATTTTTTTAATTGTATAGAAGTTAATTTGGTTGTTTGGTCTTTTGATATGGGTAGCCTTGTTGTGTATTTTTATTTACAATGCTTTTTTATAATAAAATATAAAAATTAAATAAGATAATCAACATTTCCATTGAACATAAAAAAATCAAGTTAAAGGATACTACAAAAATCTAGAATGTGGGCGATTCTCTGACGTGGTGTAGATCTTAAAAAAAGTCAACATGAAGAGTAGAGAAAGGTAACAATGGGGCTAATCTAGATTAACAACAGTATAAAGGGACATTATGGGTGGCATATATTCCTGGAATGGAGCCTAGATTTAAGAATGAATAATATATATTTAAGACAGTTTGCAGGGTGTTGGTAGTAATATCTTAAGAATCACTGCCGGGCTAGGCTGTGGTGGTGCATGCCTTTAATCCCAGCACTTAGGAGGCAGAGGCAGGCAGATCTCTCTGTGAGTTCAAGGTCAGTCTGGTCTACAGAGCTAGTTCAGGACAGGCTCCAAAGCTACAAAGAAACTCTGTCTCAAAAAACTAAAAAATAAAAAAAAAGAATCACTGCCGGTATTCCTGAACATAAGAGTGGTCTACATTACTTGGGAGGTTGTTCTTATCCTTACAGGAAACATGAAATAGTCATGCATACAGCTTCCATCTGTATTCAGATCTGCATTCAATAAAGTAGGTGCATGTCTATTCACATGTACATCTACATACAAATACACATGCATATAAATATACACAAGGACATAAAGCTAAATGTTAGTAATTAGTGAATCTAGAAGAATATTTGGGCAGTCAATGCTTTACTCTTTCTGTCTCTGGTGAAGGAATCTCTCTGTAGGACTGAAACTTCTCTGTGCAGACAGCTGGTAGGCAATGTACCAACCACAGCATCAGCCTATTTAGTAGTTCCTACTCACCTTCCAAGATGAAAGATAACTGAAAATACCACCCAGATAGTTTCTTCCGTATATTCCTTATACTAAGAGATACAAGCAGTTATTAACTCCTAACAAACCAGAGGAACAAAAATTAAAAACCTAACAAAATCATTAGAAAACAACAAATGAATCAAAATGTTAAAACCTGTTATTAACATAAAAAGGAGCTATAACAGGAAGCTATTATTATAATGTAATTGGCAAGTAAAACAAGGTAATAGGTAAGATAAATAAAACAGTAATTTTAATGTATATTGGGTGAAAAGTTGACCACTTATACCTATAAACCTCATATTAGGAAATAATTTCTACAACTGGTTAGAGTTGCACAGTTTATTATGCAGGGCATTAACCTAACACAAACTTAAGCACTGGACAAAGGATATTTTCAAGACACAGATGTCACACATGAAAGACCTCTATATTAGAAATGAATGAAGCTGATTTATTGAACACTTTTAAGTATTAAAAGCAAAGAGGAAAGAAAAAAAGTTCCAGAAGAAATTAGTAAGAAGGGCATCTCTGGGCATATATTAGAAAAATGTCCTTCCCCAAGTAGAGGGTGACAGGTAACAGTGACAGAAGATCAAAAGTCTGTAAAATCGTATTAGCACAAAGCACAAGCCACACCTAGTAATTTCAGGGCACTCACATATTATCACAGCCAATTATGCATGGGGACTGAGCATAGGAGCAGAGTTGCATTTTGCCTCATTTAGTTGTCACTTTGATAGAAACATTTCTCAAACTTAAAAAAAGGAATAAATCAAAACTTTCCTTCATAGATGTTTACTCTTCAGATACTTTGTTTTATAAGTTAGTCTATTTCATCAAAATATGGACAGCTGTCAATGAAAATTTCTTTTTGTTGTTGTTGTTTGGTTTTTTGAGACAGCGACTCATTATGTATCCTGGCTGGCCTGGAACTCATATGTAGACCACGCTGGCCTCAAACTCACAGAGATCTGCCTACCTTTACCTCCTGAATGCTGGGATTAAATGTGTGCATCATCACGCACAGCAAAGATTTTCTAGAAGCACAACTTACATGGATTTAAAGCAAAACTATTTGTGATGCCAGTTAGCCCCATCCTTCCACCCTTGTCATGCTACTTCAAGGATGAAAGACCAGTCCTTCATTCTCACTGGAACTTTTCTACCAAGTACTTGCACCAAGTAAAGTCACTTAGACAGAATCAATGTCAATCACTCATTTAACTCTTTATACACTCTAATACATAATAAAAAATATATATGCATTGTAAAATTGATAACTTTTTTTTAATTTCACCACTGATAGGCTTAAAGGGTAAGAAGAATACTAAAAATATTTTGTTGATATTTTAATATGAAGATATCAAAAATTAAAATGGGAATATAGCTGTAAACAAGAACTTATTAAAATGAAAAGAAAATACAATATGACTCAGAGGAAAGTATATCATTTAAACCATAATATTTAAATTGGAACAAAAGATTATAATCTAACTACTAACAAGGTTTTATTAAAAAATATTTAAAATGTGACACATGAATTAAAATTTTAACTTTACTATTTGATGGTGACATACTTTAAACTCAAGTGAAAAGAGCTTTAAATATGTCCCCGTGAATTAATCACCCTTAAGATTATCTGCCAAAGCTGAAGTCATTTGTCGAAAAGGAAACAGACAAGTCTTGGAAATGCAAATCTAATTTGCATTCACAGGAGGCAAATTTAGATCTATTAGTTAAATATGGTACTCAAATTTTAGGTTATTTAAATATTGGTATAGTACAACCAGGGAAATTATAAATATAACTAAAATGTCAGTGGAATACCTTTTTGTATGGATTAAAATGATTCATTGAAATTATTCCTGAATAAGAAGCAAAAATAATTCCAATTGAACTACAAATGAGACAGACAGAGAGGAAAAACTTAAAAACTCCAGTTTGAAACTTAACAATAAATATGTAAACTATTCAACAAAATCAGGAATATAAATTACTTTGAAACACCTACTTATAGCAATTTTAATGAGAATTAAAAGATACAGTGTGTCAAAGACATTTTAAAAACTAGTGGGGTAAGACAAGTGAATCAAATTTTGTTCATATCTTAAAAATTACAAGAGACTCTGAAAATGTAGTGTTAGTTCATTTTTGTTTCCAATTGAAAACTTTCTAGGCATCGCCTCTATCTTTGGTGTCACTGCTACCAATAAACACAGTATACAGCTTTAAACCTAATCACCACATTCAACTAGGGAAAAGTAAATCAACATTGCTTCTTTAAAAATAAGATATAAAGACTAATTTTTGTCTCATGGTCCACAATACCTGGAACATCATGCCAAAATACAAAAGTCTAAAGGGAACATTATTCTCCTCTAACTGCACCAAAAATGTGGCTACTGTAAGCTGGTGTGATGACAGCCAGTAGTGGGCAAAAGCTACAGAAGACATAACATACATAGGCTTTGCTCACAATTAGTAAAAGAAAGGTTCGAGTTCATGTGACACTACAACAAGACAATGCCTTCGGGTCAATGTGCTACAACTTGGTTCTCTTGCAGCTTAAAAAGATAGTGTACTTATCTTAAATTTACACAAAACATTAGCAAACATGGTAGTTGTTCATGATTAAAATAAAACAGCAATGTAAATTAATTTAACACAGTGTTAAATATATTCACATGATCACCATTGTAACTGAAATGGTCACTAATGAAGTTACATGTCAATATATGTACATAACATTTGCCATAGCAGTTTTTGAACTTTTGAGTGTTGCAGACCAGTTAATTTTACAAGACAATAATCCTGTAACAATTCTTCATATTATGAAAGGAAATAATGTTGTAAGTAGTTTCATTCTTCTGGGGGAGGGGTAGACCTCTAAAAAGTCAGTGCAAATTGAAGACAGTTCTACCCTCTTGAGTATTTGAACTTGTTGACAGATTCCTATAAGCTGAGGAAAAACAAATCTTAGGATGTTATCGAATCTCCTAACATTGTCAATGGCATTCAGCAGAAACATGCCACCAAGAGGAACATCAAGTCCTATAGGAGAGCCTTCTGAGAATATGCTTGCTGTGGCTGAGGTGGTTGTTGGCTGCCTCCCGCTTGAGGCAGGGTTGATGATGTTAAAGTATAGTTTGGCACCTGGGACATGTTAGGTCCTGCGTTCTGGTATATGGTGACATCAGCAGGCACAGATACAGCAGCAGGTATAGGTACAGGTACAGGTACGGCAGCGGCAGCAGCAGCAACAGCAGGACTATATACAGCCTGACTGGGATACGAGTTTCCTTGAACAGAACTAACCATTGCACTGTGGAGGAAAGAAACACTTCATTAGCTAAACTAAATAATGAATTGTGCACCCATTCAGATATGAACAGGAAAACCATTAAACATCCATTTACATTCATTTGATAATTTATTAAATATACACAAAGTGTCAAACACTGTTATTTAAGTACCGGGATGCTATGAAGGAAGAAAGTGTCTACTATTATAGAGCTTACATTTTGGTAGGAGAAAAAGACAGTAAATAAATGTATAATATGTCAATGGTTAAAATCACAGTAAAGAAAAACAGAGCATGGCAAATAGTTACCATAAGTACCTGGGACAAAGGATTCTCAATTATGTAGGGTGGTAGAGGGAGGCCTTTCAGATAAGGCTTCATTCAAGGAAAGATTTTAGGAAAGCAGAGGAACCATTATCAGCAGTCTAGAAAAGCACACATTAGGCTATGAAAAAGAAGCCTTTGAGGTTTTATAATGTGGTATGTTCAAGAAATAGAAAGGAGGCCAAGGCAACTGTGACAGAGTGAGCAAAGAGTGGTGGTTAGGAAGGGGCTGCAGAAGATCCAGTGAGTACCTTAGGAGACACAGGGCTGTGCTTGTGACTGAAGGGAAATACGCTCTTGTTGGGTTTTGAGGAGAAAGGTAATGAGATATGACTTGTATTTTGACAGGCTCACATGGGAACAGGAACAGATGTGAGAGCTGGCAGGTGCCCAGAGCCATAGTGGAGACAGAAGAGAAGAGTCACACCCTACTCTGAAGGAAGCACCATTGAAATCTGATAATGGCCCCAGTAGTCTAGAACGTCTGGTTTTATAACTGATAAAAATAACTGCAACGACAACTTACTAAAAGGAGAAAACTACACATGGGGACTATAGTTGACTGGAACAAGAGAAGCATGGGCAAGAAGAAAGAATGGTTTTGGACACCTCAAGAGAGATGTCTAGAAGACACAAGCAAACAATGCACATGCAGTCTGGAGTCCCAGGGGAGAGCAGGAGCCAAAACAGACCCTAAGAGAGTCCTCATTCTGAGGGCCCTTAGGAAATAACTGATCGGCACAGTCCATACAATGAGCCCTAGACTTCGTAATGTCAGGAATATAAAGGTGCATCTGGCAAGGGCAAATGAGGAGCAGTAAGAAAACAGGAAAACTAAGTGACAATGGCCTGAAACACATTCAAAACAAGGAAGGGAATGAACTGTAAAGCAGGGTAGAAGACTTGTGAAATGACCACAGAATCTGGCAGTATGGGCATCAGCAGCATCTTGAGAGAATAGTTTCAATGGACTGGTGAGATGCGAGCATCATCATCTCCCTATTTCCCTAAAGGTACAGCATAAGGGCACCCCCCCCCCCCCCAACACACGCAGCAACTACCAGTACATCTATCAACTACCCGTGACTGTACCTGTTCAGATGTGCATCTATATCCTTAGAGGCTTGACCTTACAAGCTGGGGAACATTAATGTTGCCTCTGAAGGAACACTTGTGCATTCTACAGGTGCTATCTGTAGGGCATGTCCTTTGAATGTTTGCCCTTCTTGGCTTGGCTCCTATCTGTTCTCTAGTTATTAGCTTGGCTTCATTTTCTCTAGAACACTTTTGCCTTTCTTCGTCTCTATCTGTTACTCCTGGGTACCATCAGAACCTACTTATACATCTGCCATTTTTTTCTCTGGTGGCTGCCATTTTTATGTGTCCACTATATAAACAACGGCAGCTTTAAGAGCTAGAACTGAGTTTCTTTCACCTTTTTACAGCCATCTATGCAGGACACAATTTTATAGCACGAACTCAGTGAGTATGTAATATTTAAATGTTAAGTGTTAATGATGACAATATCAAATACTAGATTGAGACAGAAATGGGTTGCTGTTTTTCAATTCCTTGAAAGTATATCATAGTCTAAATTAATTTAAGAGTTGATTAACATATTTATAAATGTAAAAAAAAATTGTGCTTACGAGGAGAAATAAGGCAACTGCTAACACAGCAAATGGAGGTTTAACAACAAAAACAAAAAAACACCGAGCAAAATGGAAGAAAAAAAGCAAGGCCCAGGGTGAGCCAGGGAGGCTGTATATCTGACTGAGCTTTCCAGGCCATGAGAATTTTTACTGACTGACAGGCAGGTTTTCCTAGCCCTCTTGAACACACATCTAGGAGGCTATTTCTTTAAAAAAAAATTATAAATACATATACAATATGTATATATAAAATGTATATAAACATACACATCACACACACATACACACACACACAGGCACGCAATATCATACTTCTCTTTCCTCCCTCCCTACCCTCCCATGCCCCCTACTCTCAAATTGATAGCTTTTTCCCTCTGATTATTGTTACATACATATGTGTGTGTGCATGTATATGTATACACAAATACATAAATACAGCCTGCTGAGTTCATTTTTTGTTGTTTGTTTATGGTTTGGGGGTTGACAACTTTGTACTGGAGAACCAATAAGGGAACACACAGGAGATCATTTCTTATTCCTTCACACACAGTTTTAGTTTTAGAATTAAGAGCTTTTCAGACATCTGTCCCCTAGGCCACTTGGAAGGTACTCACTCTGGAGGTGGTACTCATGAAGCTTCCAAAAGCTACCTATAGAAGTGAGTAAGTAAAGTCACCATAGCTTATGGATCTATTTATCAATTATTTTATCTATTAAACAGATGTTTAAATATTTACTAAGATGAGGTATAAATCAGCAGTGGAACACTTGCCTACATATATAAGGTAGGTTTGATTCCCAGCACTGTGAAGACTGTGTGTGGCTGAAGGAGCGGGACACAGACAAAAGCCATTTCTTTCAAGAGACTGATATGAGTTTATTTCGATTTGAAATGGGGTAGTCAAGAAAGGTCTCATTGAAGGAAGAGAATCTTTGATATATGAATGTACTTCCAAAGTCAGGAAAAAGTGATAATTTTAAAAAATGATAGAAAGATAGAAATAATAAAGAGAAACTAACTTTAAAAGCATCCATTCTGATGTGCCTCCCCATGGGAGGCCTTGACTTCTTATAGGGGGGAGTAAGAGGTGGATTGGGGAGGGGGAGGCTGGGGAGGCAGGAGGAGGGAAGAGGGGAGTCTTTGGTGTGTAAAATGAATGAAAAAATTTTCTTAATTAAAAAAAAAAAAGAAATTAAAGCCATAGATAAGGGGATAACTGCAGTGTGTTCAAGGAAGGTCATTGCCATGCTAATTATATGACAAAGAAATTGGAAATGGAGCTGATGTTTAACAAAAAGAGAATGACAATATATTCTGGGGACAGTTTACCATAAAATATTATATTAAATCCAAGTTGGTAAAGATGACATAATAATATAGAAAAGATCTCATTGAAAAATGTACATAGAGAAGGGCCTGAGACTGTAGATAAATATTTGTTCAATATAGACATGAATGTATATCACTTAAAAAAAAAGCATCCATTCCATAGAAAGCCTTCAATAATATTACCTCCTTGAAAAGTGCTAAATTCAACAAACCTGAAAATACTTACGAAGAAAAGCAAAATTAATCAAAAATTAAAAAGAAAACTTAGTGAACATATGCTAAATACTTTCTATACAAATATGATTTAGTTTCTTAGTTTCAAGATACTGTCTAGTTGGAAGAAATATATAAAATATGCAATTATTTATAGGTATGTACCTAGTGCATTAAGGTGCCTTAAGCTTTGAGGAAGCTTTCCAAGAAAATATATCCAGTTTGTATCTTTCCAAGAAGAGGTAAAAATGGGAATGACGTTCCAGAACCAACAAAAACACGGCAGAACAGCATGCAATGAATGGCACCTGCGGCAGGAGCACAGAGGAAGCGCAAAAAGCCTGTGAAAGGATGTGCTGGAGCATACTGTCAGTACTGAGTTACTACAGAATTAAAGCGGATGGCAGGGTCAGACAGAGACACACCTGGAGAAAATGATGAGGACTGCAGAATGAATGAACTAGTATTATTGATGAGAAACTCGCCTTTATTGTAATAACTGGACAGAATGATTCATAATGGACAAAAAGCTGTGCAGCCACAGTGATTAGGTAGGAAGTTATTAGTATCCAACTGTAACACCATGATATTAATGGGAAAGATTTATTTTGGAGATTAGTAAATATATATTAGTTGTCATGATAAACAGACAATGCAGAGGAGAGAGAAGAAAACAGAGTTTGTGAGAACTGCAGGGTTTAGCCTTGGCTACCAGGTAGACAGTGGAACTCTGAAATGAGATGAGGAGTATAACCAGTTAGCATTTGAAGGACATTTAGCATGTGCCCAGAGCATATTAATACACATACACACATACATACATACACACACACACACACACACACACACACACACTCCAAATGTGCTACACTGAGAGAAAGGAATTTCAGTATGCAGGTGATGTGGTAATCTTTGGAGCCAGAATCCCTGGTTTTGGATCTTAGCTATATGGAACCTTAGTCTACATCTCAGTTTCCTGCTGAGAGCTGTTGGTAGCAATGCTTTACCAGAGACCACAAAAATATGGAGCAGAGGACAACTGATATTCATAAGGCCGACCCATCAGATGAATAACTCTCTGATGGAGGAACTTTGTCAAGCAAGGCTTACGAGGCCACTGCCTATGAATGACTGATTGCTTTTGTCTGCAATTTTCTTGTGTGCTTCCACAACTCCTCCCTAAAAAGAATAGCTATGGGGCTTCCTTTCATACATAGCCTGGATTGGAACTGTGCTCTCTCCATGAACATACTGGGCACACATACATCTGGATGGTCAAAAAGATGACTTCTTCTTAAGCTGTATAATTTTGATGAATAGAAATATACTAGGATATGCTTCACAACTAGATCTATTGTTCCACGGGGACTGTAAGACAGTTAGAAAGCTTGTTTTATTTCTTTAGCTCAGGCTGACAAGACAAGCTACATATAATTAGCTGATTTAAAACCTCAGAGCAGATTCAAAATAGACTAAATGCCCTTTCAAATGAATTCATAAAATAAACCTCCACAGAAAATACACAAGGGCAAATTCCCTGGTGTCTGATTGTAGAACCAAGGTCAGGTACAAAGCAACTTTGGTGCTAATTCCCTGTTTGCAGTCTGGTTGATAAAGACCTAATTCCCTGCACAGCTTGTCTCACTGAACACTAAGTCCCTAGTCTCAGGTTACAGCCTGCACCTTGCAGCCATGCGTTGCCATGGTTACCCACTTCCCTCAGATACAACTTTTTTTTGCTTTCCATGGGATATATATATAAGGGGATACAGAACAAAGAAAAGAGAAGAAGCTTGAGAAAAATAAAGAGAATGATCATCAGTACATGTATGAGTCTTATTCCTTAAAATAAGTAAGAATTATCCCTAAGTCCTGCTACTCTGAGGCATTTCTTTTTATTACCCTGGGTGCAGTTCTGGGAGCTGGTCTCACAGGCTGCAATAGTTTCCCATTAACAAAATGGAGGTGCCAATGTATCTCTCTCATAGGTTATTGTAAGGAGTAAGTCAGTCGGTATGTGTTAAATATAAAGCATGGCACTGGATCCACACCATAGCCCATGAGTTTTAGGCTTCATTACCTTCTTTAAAGTCATGTTAATACCCTAAAGAGAACAACACAACAGTGTTATTAAAAGCTCACACTTTAAAGATGGATGCTACAACAGTGAGGTACATACAGAGCATTTACAGACACTGCTGCTTTCTGGAAAGTGTGCCTGTGCTACCTAGAAACACTGTGCTAGTGAACTCTTAAAGTTAGCCTTCCTTGCTTCAAGGAAAGGAATTTAAGCTGGGTTCTTACAAAAACCACTCTACACTACAGATGCAGTACTTTGAACAGTAATGCACACCTCAAGTTTTTCTTATCCAGGTTTATGCTTATAGACCACTGCAACCAAGTAAAGAATTTTAACTTTAACCTCAAATAACCAATAATCAAATTACTTTGGGTAAGAAGCCTGGGTCTGCTGACTAGGAAGAGCAGAATTTGCAGAGGGTGGAACTGCTCCTTGGCTGATGGAAGAAAGCTGCTCTGGGGGCAGACTGTAGCTCTGGAGATGGCTCATCTGTGCATTCCCTGTAACCAGGTAGGTACCACTTTGAGCAGGTCCTGGATATACCTACAAAAGGTGATAAGGAAACATTCCATTATACAACTTCAATGCCTATTCCAAACTTACTCAGCAGATACATTCAGTTACAAAAAACAGCAAACATTGCTCCTTTAGAACTTCTTTTAAATGTTACTGCTATGTAATTGGAAGTTTTCCTGTGTTCCGCCAGGTCCTCGGTCAAGACAAATCTCTCTCACCTGCCAGTCCTGCAGCCGCCTGGACCCAAATAAACACACACAGGCTTATATTATTTTTAAACTATGGCCATGGCAGGCTTCTTGCTAGCTAGCTCTTATATCTTAAATTAACTCATTTCTATAAATCTATACTTTGCCACATGGCTTGTGGCTTACCATTATCTCTACATCTTGCTTCTCCTGGTGGCAGCATCTCCTCTGCTCTATGTTGCTCCTTCCTCTCTCTCTAGTTAGAATGTCCCGCCTAACCTTATTCTGCCTCACCATTGGCCAGTTTTACTTATCAACCAATCAGAGCAACATATATTCACAGCATACAGAACGACATCCCTCATCATTTCCCCTTTTCTATTTAAAAGGTTTTAACTTCAACATAGTGAAATTACATATAACAAAACAGTTATCACGCAAGAATTATAGTTATACTATCAGTTGGAATTTTATGAAAAGCTCTTTTTAGTACAGACTGATGATTTTTAATCTTTTTGAAAGTGTATGTGTGTTTGCAGGGATGCGTGTGCATGCATGAGTATGTGGGAGCATATGAAGGCCAAAGGCTAATGTCAGGTGTCTTCCTGGATCATTTTCCACCTTCTATTCAGCCAAGGTGTCTCACTTGAAGCCAAAGCTCATCTACTGGGCTACTATACCTAGCCAGCTTGCTCTGGGGATCCCTTCTGTATTTCCACATGCTGGGATTACAGGTGAACTACCATCCCCAACTGGCATTTACAAGAGTTGGGAATCTAAGTTCCAGTCTGGCAAGCATTTTACCCACTGAGCCATCCTCCTAGTCTAAATTTTTATTTTTAAGCTTTACATGAACAGATTTTACTTTCACATAGTAGTAGGAAAGAAATACATCTTATACTAATATAATTTCTGTATTAAATTCATGATATACTTTCCATATTGGTCTTTCAAAAGGTCTTTTTTATTTCAATTCTGGTTTGTTTGGTTTTTTTGTTTGCCTGTTTATTTATTGGGGGGGGGGGGCTGGAGGAGTGTGGAGGTGAGGAGGATCTAGCAAAGAGAAAACTATGATCAGAATATATTGTATGAAAAATTTACATATATGAATCCCAACACTTTGGAAGTATACTTGAATTCATTATTTTATAGCCCCAGACTGTATTTACAATTCACATTTTCTAAACTATAATGTAATGAATGGAGAACACACTAATTTTTGAAGGTAGGGGTCAACAAATTTTCTTAAACGGTACAAATAGTCTATTGTAAGTACTCAATTCTATAGGTTTAGGATGCAGCTACAAAGCAGAAATAAATGGGGTGGCTGTGAGTCAAATGGAGGGGCTGTGTCTATCTATCTAAAAACAGGCAGCAGGCTGGGTTTGTTTGCCAATTCTTTTATCTAAAAGCTGTTCTTTTTGTTGTTGTTTTATTCAAATTTACAGAAACAGAAGTCCTTTTTTTTCTGAAGAAGGTTGGTTGTAACCCTGACTGGCTTGTTACAGTCTTACTATATGGTCCAAGTTGGCCTTAGATATGAAACAATCCCCCTGCTTGCTTCCTCCTGCATGCTGGGATTACAGGCATGCACTGCCAACCTCTTTAGTAATTAGCTTACTAGCACCAGCAACCATGGCTTACTGAAGTCTTAAAACATTTTTTTAGTTACTGTGAAAGTCTGTTTATATATTTGAAAAGACATTCTGTAGGCTATATAGTAAGACTGTTCCCATGTGCTAAGGCAACTAACACAATCATCAAGAAACCAATCACCCTCTATTTCATTAAATGTAACAAATTCACATCAGAACTCCAAAGTTCTTCATTACAAGCATAGCTAAACAAGTTCGCATGGCTATATTTTATTATTCTTTGCAAATTCAATGTGAAAGATTGTTTAACTCAAACTAGTGACTATTGAGCAGGTACCATTCAAGCTCCCGATTCTCTACCCAAGGGTGGAGAATTCACCTTCCTAAAGATGTCAGCTTGTTTCATGAGAAATGGGCCATGCAAGAAAATCTGTGCTAAGTGTGTGACTGCTCTAAGTGGACAAAACAGACTGTCTAATTATACCTAAAACTTGCTCAGCTGATGGCACAGGGGCTCTTAAACAGTTGCTTGGGGCAGAAAGAGGAAAAAAGGTTCCATGTTGAATGTATATGTGATAATGGGAAGAGGAGGAGCATCTCCATGAAAGCTGCCCTGTGAGTGTACACATAAATATTCCATTTTGTTGGTGTTGAACAGCTTCTCAATTCATTTTTCCCATTGTCCTTAGGTCCTCCTCTTACAGATAAGTATACGCTCATTTTCTGTTTAAAACAGTTTTTATATCACTGGAAATGTTACATTTTACTTTGGGGCATTTATCAAAATCTACTAAAACATAATTGGCATACAAAGGACTGCATATATTTAGTGAATCTAACTTACTGAGTTGGAGGTAAATATATAATACCCTTGAAAGCATAATCATAATCTATGGCATAAACGTATCCCTAACTCAAGGTTGACTCCCACCCTCTTCGATAAGAACATTTAACCTGGCAAGAGATGACTCAGTGGTTAAGAACACTGGCTGTTCTTTCAGAGGACCTGGGTTCAATTCCCAGCACCCACATGACAGCTCACATCTGTCTGTAATCCAGCTCCAAGTGATTTGACACCCTCATACAAACATATGCAGGCAAAACACTGATGAACATAAAGTAAAAACAAATCATAAAATGAACACCTAGCCTAAGCAGTTCAGTGTAAAACAAAAGCTGTAGACACTCAGAACATTAGAAAATATATGACAGAAAAACTGAAGGTTTATTTTTTAATGATTTATTTGTTCTTCTTTTATGTGCATTTGTGTTTTGTCTGGATATATGTCAGTATGAGGGTGTTGAATCTCCTCGAGTTGGAGTTACAGACAGTTCTAAGCTGCCATGTGGGTACTGGGTGCTGGGAATTGAACCTGGGTCTTTTCGAAGAGCAGCCAGTGCTCTTTAAGCACTAAGCCTGAAATCTTACAATATGAACCTAAATTTTAAAGACTTTGGTTCTACAGGTCTAGGGTAGGATCAAAACACCTTTATTTAAAGAAAAAGGGTTGGGAGGAAACTACTTAGTGGGTAATTTTGCTACTTATCCATGTACAAAGTAAAGATTTAAAAAAACATATATACATATGTGTGGATATACTGGCATATTCAGTATATTATATATTTGTGAATTTTAAAAATTCTATTAATTTTTTTCATTGTAAACATTACGCTGAAGAAATTACACTTTGCGGTGTGGAGAGATGACTCAGCGGTTAAAAGCCCTTCCTGCTCCTAGGGAAGCCAAGTTCAGTTCCCAGCACTCACATCAGACTCACAACCAACTGTAAATCCAGCTTGAGGGGATACAATACCCTCTTCTGGCAAACAAGGGGCCCAGTACACACATGTGGTATATACTCACAAAGACAAAGACACACATATATATGCATGTATTTTACAAAAACAGACATTCCAAACCATCTCAAGTACATTCAAGAATTTACACAACACTCCTGAGCTTTACAAAACATACCTGGGAACCAGAAACACCAGATGACTGCATATAATACTGCTGATTCTGTAATTTTGCATACATAGAATACATTGGATCTTCATTCATTAACTTCGTATACAGTGAAAGAGCTTCCATCACCTTCACATTTAGTTCTGAGAGTTCTGAATGTTTTCTGAAATAGTACACAATAATTTGATTGCTAAATGGTACAATGCTCTAAATAGTAACTCTAAATACTAACAGACAAGGCAAAAACACCTTCTCCCTTGGCTCTGAGGCAACAAGAAACATGTTTTCATGTTAGATCCCATGGTGGACTACTTGACTGTACCTGGAACTGTCTAGATTTCCTCATTCATCAACAGATGCCAGCCTGTGAGCTCTGGTAATGCCACTTTAGTAAGCACAATTATATAAAAAGAGGAAGACAGTGAAAGCCCACAGCAGCCTTGCTTTTCAAGAAAGGGCAAATGAGTCCAAATCCTCACGAAGGTGAGAATGGTGAATAAAGAACGGCTCTTTGAAGCACTGTCTGGGTGTTGTGGTTGTGACAGCTGTATGCACACACAGAGGCCTGAGACACATCGGGTGTCTCTTCTCTATGGCTCTCCACCTTTAGTTTTGAGACAGGCTCTCTTTCTGCACCTGAAGCTCATCGATGCACCTGGGCTGGTTGGGTAGAGATTCTCAGGGATCTGTCCACCTGCACCGTACCTCTTTCTTCTCCTCACCCTCATTGCCCTGGCTGGGTTTACAGGCCTGCACCACCATGCCCCGCTCTTTATGTGGACTTCAAGGATCCAAACCTTGTGGTTAGGTGGCAGGCACTTCACCATTTGAGCCACCTCTGCAGGCTGGAGTACCTTGTAAAAATGGCAGTTTACTGAAATGGTTTCAGAGAGAAAGATACACAATTTAAGTACAGTACAAGTTCTTTACCTATCAATATCTTCCAGCTTTTCATCAATGAGAGGTCCCATCTGGTGACACATCGCTAAGATGACAATTTTTGAAGAAATAAGAAAACACAAGAAAAGAAAGTAAACTTCTGAAAAATATTTATTAAAAAAATGAAGTTTAATTAATGTGAAGTAATTAAAATATTAGTTATCTTTGGTCAATAAAACCTAAAATTCATTTTCTTAAAGTATAATGGTGAGAGTTTAAAATACTGACTTCAGAATGTTTTTTTTCCTTTTACAAGACTTTAAGATGCTGAATAAAGTAATTTGAATAGTAAGGTTTGTGATTTCAACCTCTACTCCAGATTTAAACAGCACAGGAAAGGTGAGAGAGGCACAGCAAGAAGGTGCAATGTTCTTTCTAAGATAGTCCTCAAAAGTCATCCTGGAGCAGTACAGTAAGATCTCTGGTGACTCTTTGCTTGTAAGGTAGACAGAAAAAAGGGTTACCTTCGAGATGAAGGAGCTCTGGTAAGTCTGGCTGATTATCACTGGGATCTGTACTTTGCAACATCTGTAACAACTGGTCCATTTTATCCTACAGAAATAGTTATTGTCAAAAGCAAGCAATCTCTATGAAACATTATGTTCTTTTTGACATGACAACTCAATCACAGACAGTTTTGTTTTTTTGTTTGTTTGGTTTTCTGAGACAGGGTTTCTCTGTGTAACCACTCTGGCTGTCCTGGAACTCACTTTGTAGACCAGGCTGACCTCAAACTCACAAGAGATCCACCTGCCTCTGCCTCCTTGAGTGCTGGGATTGAAAGCGTACGCCACTACTACCCGGCTTCAGATAGATTTTACAGTTCATAGGTTAGGAAGGTTTATTTCCTTTTATGTTTTTAGCATCTTATGTGTTCCCTTTAGCACCATGCAAAATCAGGCCCTTGCATGCTATTCGTAGGTTGTTTTTCAAAATGTTCATATTAGAACAGGACCATCCATTTAGACTTACGGGGTATAATTTCCCCATTCTTACACCATGTTCAAGAATTTCACTTTGTTTTGGAGCAGCTGTAACTTAGCCACAAAACAGTTGGAGCATCCCTCTCAAGATGGCCTGCTATGACTAACAACTCAGTCATTACTTCTCGCTGGCAGTGAGTATGACAGCTGTTCCACAGGCAGAGCTCAGGCCTTTCACAGCTGTTCTTCTAAGTGGAGCTCTAAGGATTTAATCTGTTCTCTTTCCATCAACATTTCGGTTTGTCATAAAAGAAGAAAGAAACTTGTAGTTTATTCCTTTTTGTGTGTGTGTGGGAAAAGACGGATAATATCTCAACCACTTACTTGGTCTATTTCAGAATCCTTTAATACTTAGGACTGAAGGATCTAAAAAAGGCAGTTGCATACATACACCCATGCATTATACAAAATGTATTTTTTCATTTACCAAATTCTATGAAAGTTATTACAAACTTTTTTCACTCAAATTTTCTATACAGTGATGCTATTACACACAGGTACAAACAACTAATAATGTAAAGACTACAGATTCTGAATAAAATTATTACTCAAACACAGACTGTTTGAGAGATGAATTAATTGTTAGATTAGTAGCAGAGGAAAGCTCCTTTCAAATCAAATGACTGCTGTATTTTAAAGTGGATATTCTTTCAGGTGAAAGATTCATGTTCATTTTAAGACATTTAAAAAGGCAACAGAAATGTTCGTCTCCTGTTAATACAACATGGTTTCTATATGAGCCACAGCTGAGTACTCAGACATTTCCTTCTGTAACACAATCTAGCCAAGCACAATGTTCCCTGACCCAGTTGGATGCCTTAGTGCTTAGCACTCGTCCACACTCTTGTTTCTCTCAAAGAGAAAGTATCACCACCACCATTTAGACCAGGCTGGAGATGTGACTCACTAGAAGATCACTTGCCTGTCATGTTCAAGGCTCTGGGTTCCATCCCCAGGACCACAAAAACAAACTATTGTTTTTAAATCAGTAATTCCAAATTGATCATTTTTCTCCTTAAACTCATTATCCCCTACAAAATTTTATCTAAATGCATTTTAAAGTCTTCCAGAAGACTATGTCAAACTTTTCTGAAATAAAAGCATGTATATAAATTGGCAATACTCTGTTAAATTCATCTACATGCATTAATGATTCTTACTAGTATGTAATGGGTTGAAGTAACAAAGTTCAAATTTAAAAGAATCAAATGAGCCAGGACTCAAGGTCATTCATATTCATATTTTATGTTGTTACAAGTGAAACCAATGGGAAATCTTGTTTATATATTTCAAGCTATTAGAGCAGCACCACTGCTTCTGAGTGTTATAACAGGAGTCTTAAGTAGCTCATTACTAAAAATTATTTTTAGGGGCTGAAGAGATGACTCAACAATTGAGAACACTGGCAGCTCTTTCTGAGGACCCACATTCAATTCCCAGCACCCATATGGCAGCTTGCAACCATCTGTTACTCCAGTTCCAGGGAAACCCAATGCCCTCTTCTGGCCTCTGTAGGCACCAGGCATGCAAGTGGTGTACAGACATAAATCCAGGCAAAATACCCACATATATGAAGTAAAGTAAAATTTAAAAACTGTAGTTAATAATTTATTAGCTGGAAATTCACTGTGCTCATTTTTTTTTTATTGTTGTCAAATGTATGACACCATCTGAACTGTGCTGGCTAGTCATTATCACCACCAGGATTTGGAATTGCTGCTAGAAATTAATGCACCACAGTAAGGCTTAGTATGGGCACAGAATGAGGCTTATATCTATACAGTAGAGAAAGAAATTATAACAGAAGAGAAAGAAAATGGAAAATGATGGCAGGAAGTGGTCTCAAATACATCAACTCCTAAAATACAAGAAAATGAAGTTCTGAAGAGTGTTCTACACTGATCTATACCAGGGGCCAGATAGTAAGAATGAAGACTACACAATCTCTTCACTAACTTCAGCACAAAGGCAGCCAGGAAATACATGTGTATGTATGTGATACAACTAGTAAGAATACAGTTATATTTCAAATTTGGCCTGCTGGGGACAGCATTCCGTATGGCTTGCTAATTCCATCATTTAAAATCAGTTACTAAGTTAATTCAATACAATATTGATATTACTACTCAAAACAATACTATTTATAGGTCTGAATATAAAAATGTAACTGTAGGGGCTAGAAAGATGGCTCAGCAGCAGAGACTGGCTGCTTTTCCAGAGGACCAGGGTTCAATTTCTAGCACCCACATGGCAGCTGACAACTGTCTGTAACTCCAGTTCTAAGGAGACAGAAGCCCTTTTCTGGACTTCACAGGCACCAAATATGCACTTGGTGCTCAGATTTACATACAAGCAAAATACATCCATACACATAAAAAAAAAATTAAAAAATATACAGCTGCAAAGATGATTTAAGATAAATATATAACTAATTTTAATATTTTTTTCATATGTAGAAATAGCAGAGATTTCTATGCAGCCTAGGGAACGATGACGTATTAATTTAATTCCAAAGATGCCACGTTTGGGTGGGGGACATAGCCCAGTGGTAGAGTGCTGGCCTTGCAGCACAAAGCCCTAGGCTAATCCCCAGCACTATAAAACAAACACACAACCCATCAGGTTAACATGACTCCAAAAAAATACTGTTACAGTTGCGACTAAGTGTATTTTCAAACATAACCACTGAAAATAATCACTGTTTCAGATTAACAATGACATATGGGTGATTTAAAATAAGCTTTTCCCAAAAACTCAAATGTGTTCAAGGAAGAAGCACAATTCATTTCACTGAACTGGTTTATGTAGTAGTAATTTAATAACAGCTTCATTTGAAAACCAGCAAATTTGTTTTATTCTTTCAACACACAGTAATTGTCCTATACCCTGCAATGTACAAGCAATTTTAATGCCTGTTGAGTATCTGTAAAAACAGGTACTCTCACAGAGCATCAACAAAACTGTAAAAATTTCCCTTCTGTTCAACAATTTCACAGTACCTATTAACATGAAAAACACACAGATTCTTTGGTTTGGAAGTTCCATTCCTGGATATCTAAGCTAAGAAAAACAAATTAAATGTTAAAAGGAAAACAAAACAAAAAACCCTCACTATAATACTGCTGTTTGTGATAACAATTAAAATTGGAAACTGCCTAAGTGCCCAATAATTAAATACATCAATATAAATCCAAACTACAAAATACTACACAGAAATTTACATTCATCCTTAAATTACCCCCTCTCTAAAGCACTGGAGATCAATTCAGAGTCTCACACACATGCTACTGAGCTATAGCCTCAACCTTTAGCAGGATAAATAACAAGATCTGAGTAAGGTAAAAATGGGACCAAAGAAGATGCAACAATAATATATGCTTTGCTTATATTGTTAACATTTCAGAACAAGAAAACAAGTAATCCAGCTTCTATACGAAGTGCTTATCACTGTTAACAAGGAAACCACTCACCTCATCAATAAAGGCTGGTTCTGGTTCTGGCTCTATTGTCTCTATCTGAACATCATCACTGAATTGTACTGTCTTCTTCTCTGTTTTAACTGGAAAAAAAAATCATAAAAATTATATTTTCCTTAAAACAGATCTAGCCAGGCAGTGATGGTGCACGCCTTTAATCACAGCACTCAGGAGGCAGAGCCAGGCAGATCTCTGTGAGTAGTCAGCCTGCCAGCCTGGTCTACAGAGCAAGATCCAGGACAGGCACCAAAACTACACAGAAAAACCCTGTCTCAAGGAAAAAAAAAAAAAAGATCTTAAAAGTTTAATCCTAATAGAGATTATGGACTTTAGAGACTCAATATAAGGAATAACTGAACTGAAGATATTTAGAAAATGACAGAACATTACTTTATAAAACTGTTTACATTTTCTAATTTTCTCTTGTAAAGATCTTTGTTTCCTATAAGCGATCTCACTTAAAAATAAGTTATGCTTCTGAAATAAAAATGACCTACTTCAGAATTCAATGAATTGTTACAAAAATAAAGCTTAATACTAGCATAAATGAATTCTGTAATTTAAAACAATTCTTTTTAAATTACCAGACAATTCAAAAGAAAAATTTTCTTTGATAGAAACACTACAACATAATGAACTGGAAAATCATGCATGTCCTCTGTCATGGCACTGGGCTTTCTACCCAGAGAGAACATCATGGCTAGTGAAGAACCACGGAAGTGGCCTCAGCAGGAATCTACACTGGCCAGCACATGAGCCTGATTTTCTAATCTCGTTGTACTCAGAGGGGAAATGTGATAAGATCTGGCAAAAAACTGGCCTTAAAGAGATATCTCTTGCTCACCAAAGCAATCTTCACCTCCAAATAACACCAAAACGTACAGAGAGTTCTAGAGAATGAGTATTTTTTCTTCTGGATTTTTGGTCCTTGCATCAATGAGGTCAATCAGATATGAAAATGTTAGGAATGAAAATGAAAAGGGAGATGTCAGAGTAGGAAGAACTATGGACAGAAATAATATTTATTACACGACTCAATGTGCTCGATGGAGTATTAATTCGCCCTGATGAATTTCCAAAACAATCCTATATGGTATGCTTATTTTTTAAAAAGTGGTTTAGAAAGATTAAAATCTCTTGCAGAAAACTAACAATTGGAAAGGCTGGACTTGGGTGTCAACTGGTCTTGTCTTTTAGCCTTCCTACTGGAATCTGACTTGTTACCTGACTTTGAAAAGAAGTTCTTCTTATGTGTTATGGGCTTGGGTATTGTCTAATTGGAAATGTAATGATCATATTCAGTCCATTCAAGTCACCATAAAGCAATATGCTACATACCACCTCCCTCCCCCCCGCCACAAAAAACACATACACAAAAAACAACTGGCTGATTCATTTTCCCATGGGGAAAGAGACATCTGTTACAGACATTCTGCTTGCTATCTTACACCATTATCAAGAAGAGAGCTGGGACAGCTCTGCATTCACTGGCTGTTACCCAAAAGAAAACACATGGCAGACTTCACAGAACTGATAAT
>CABHPQ010149543.1:0-15576 GCA_902168405.1 Peromyscus aztecus
AAAAAAAAAAAAAAAAAAAGATTCTACAAAGCCCTAACAATGTTTTTCATGTTCAGACAAACCTCCAAACTGTCTTTAAAGGTGGTTTTCTGAAAAGCCTAGAAATGTTCTGCAGATGGCTGTAATGAGAAAACTTCTGTAATGAGAAAACTATGCTAAAAGGTAACTACAAAATGCAGGGGCTGGAGGACCAAGATGTCAACAGAAACAGGGAGAGAGGGAGGTTCCTGTCTTCATGCTGGGAATCTAGAAGATAGAAGGGATCTGCCTCCAAGTCTCTTTGTCTTCAAGGAACTCAGAATAGAGGTTGACATAAGATGCCTAAACTGGGTCCAGCAGCTGTGGTGCACCCCTTTAATCCCGCCCCCAAAAAATGCCTAAGTAAAACATAGTCACTAGATACAGACTTAATAGACATGGAACACAGTCACTAGATACATAGGTACAAGACAAAGGACAAAACTTAAAAGGGTTTTAAAAAACAACAGGCCCAGTAGTGGTGGCACAAGCCTTAATCCCAGCACTCATGAGGCAGAGGCAGGGGGATCTCTGTGAGTTCGAGGCCAGCCTGGGCTACAGAGTGAGTTCCAGGAAAGGCTCCAAAGCTACACAGAGAAACCATGTCTTGGAAAAAAAAAAAAACAAAAAAAAACAAAGTTTTAGGTGAGGGTACTGGAGAGATGGCTCAGAGGTCCTGAGTTCAATTCCCAGCAACCACATGGTGCTCACAACCATCCCATCTGTAATGAGATCTGGTGCCTCTTCCAGGGTGCAGGCATACACACAGGCACAGGCAGAACACTGTACATAGGAATAAATCTTTATAAACATATATATATGTATATAATATATATAATATATATTATATATACATACATATGTATACGTATATATACATATATATACGTATACATATACATATATATATACATATATATATATATGAAGCCGGGCGGTGGTGGCGCACGCCTTTAATCCCAGCACTCGGGAGGCAGAGCCAGGCGGATCTCTGTGAGTTCGAGGTCAGCCTGGTCTACAGAGCGAGATCCAGGAAAGGCGCAAAGCTACACAGAGAAACCCTGTCTCGAACAACAACAACAACAACAACAACATATATATATGAATAAATCTCATTTGGCCAGGCCACTCTGTTTTACAGAGAAACAGGGAGATAGTTGAGAACATATTATAAGACTGGGCATGGCGACCCAAGCCTTTGATCCCAACACTTGGGAGGCTGAGGCAGACAGATCTCTGAATTCTAGGCCAGCCTGTTCTACATATCGAGTTCCAGACCAGGCAAGGCTACATGGTAAGACCCTGTCTTAAACAAACAAACAAAAGGAACCTATTATAATAACCTTATGGAAGAGGGAGGAGGCAGAATGGGGTGGTATTGAGTACAGTTCTGGTTACATCCTGAAGGCAAGATAATGGCTAGACCCCTGAGAGCCAAGAAGAGTCGAGGTAACTTTCAGGACAGACAGGAGGAAAAGCAGCTGTGGCAGATACCACTAGGAGCTCCATTCTGAAGATGGTCTGGGAAGCCGGTGCAACATCACAGTGGACATGTCCGGAAGACAGTCACCAGCACACACGAGTCATACATACACTGGAGAACATCATCAAGGGTGTGGCAAGGGAACAGCTCCAGGGAATGAGCTAAGGAGGCCAGAGCGGATAAGGAAGACAGGAAGTGGAAAGTCACAGCTGTAAGACTGAACAATTACAGGTTCAGAGTGGAAAAGAGCAGCTTCATGTGGAAACAGGAGAAGACAGGAAATTATGTCAAGGGTTGTGCCTGGGTAGATAGCTCTACCAATTAAGTGTTTGCCATGCAAGCATGGGGCCCTGAGTTCAATCATAGAACCCATGTGGAAAGGGTGGACATGGTGGTGCACTCGTAATCCTCGTGATGGAAAAGGAGATAGAGGAATCCTTCCGTGGGGGTGGGGTGGGATGTGTCACTGGGCAGCCAGGCAGTCTAACCTAATGGGTGAGCCCTAGATCCCATTGAGAGACTCTGTATCAAAAAACAAGGTGGAAGGCTCATGAAGAATGACATCTGGCCTCCATGTACATGTGCACACACATGGAATGTACACCAGCACACAGGTACTCCTGCACACATAAACACACACCACAAAAGAATAAATACGGCTGTGTATACTGATACACACCTTTAATCCCAGCACTTGGGAGGCAGAGGCAGAGGCGGGCAGATCTCTATGAGTTAAAGGCCAGCCCGGTTTATGTTTATATAATGGGCACCAGACTAGCCAAAGCTATGCAGTGAGACCTGTCTGAAAAAAACCCAATAAATAAAAATGCCAAAAGTTAAGTTTCAATAAAAGAAATAATACAAAGCGGCAGAGAGCTATCAAAGAGAAAAACCACTGGGTGCCTTTAGCAACAGTGCAAACAAGTCAAAACTTATAACTTAAAAACCCAAACCATATTCACTGGCTAATGATGAAATATAAATTCTTCACTAAAGACGGAGACCTACAGTAGAGTCTGTAAACTTCCTTTACAAATTCCCTCCCATGCTTTACCTCCCACACTTTCCGACCCTTGGAAGCCTGGAACCCTGTTTAGTCCTATTGTCTTCCACAAACATGTTTTTAGCAGAAGAAGCTACAAAGGACGAGTTTTTTTCACACAGGGCCTTGCCATGGACCACAGGGTAGCCTAGAATTCACCGTTTTCTTGCGGTAGCCTTCCATGTGGAATTTCAGGCATGCACTACCACCAGAGACAGAAGAGCCGTGAGTGACTCTTCCTTGAGGAGCCTGGACCCCCACTTGAAGCAACCAAAGCATTTTTGAGTATATTAGGCATCAAATATATAACTGAGAGCCACTTACCATAAAATAAACTAAAAGCACCTTAGAAGGTGGAGGCCTCGGGACCATCCCTGGTGCATGAGCTGGCTTTTTGGAACCTAGGGCCTATAGTGGGACACTTTGCTCAGTCTTGGTGCAGGGAGAAGGGGCTTGGACCTGCCTCAACTGAATGTATCAGGCTGACTCCCCATGGGAGACCTTGCCTTGGAGGAGGTAGGAAGGGGGGGGTGGGTGGGGAGGGAGGGCTGGGGGGTGGGAGGAGGGAGGACAGGGGAATCTGTGGTTGGTATGTAAAATGAATAGAAAATACCTTAATAAAAAAATTTTAAAAAATAAAAAATAAATAAATAAAAAGAAGGTGGAGGCCATACAATCAGATGTTGTTCAAGGACAGTCTGGGCTATGTTCCCCCTTTAAAGACTTATTTTTTTATTTATTATGTATAGTGTTTTGTCTGCATGTATGCCTGCAGGCCAGAAGAGGGCACCAGATCTCATTACAGATGGTTGTGAGTCACCACGTGATTGCTGAGAATTGAACTCAGGACCAGTGCTCTTAACCTCCAAGCCATTTCTCCCCTTGAAACTGTTTTTAAAAAGTAAAAATAATATGCCGGGTGATGGTGGGGTATGCCTTTAATTCCAGCACTCAGGAGGCAGGCGGATCTGTGAGTTGGAGGCCAGCCTGATCTACAACGTGAGTTCCAGGACAGCCAGGGCTGCACAGGGAAACCCTGTCTCGGAAAAAGAAAAATAAAAGAAGAAGAAGAAGCAGCAGCAGCAGCCAAAGGGAGAACTGTCTGCTGACTCGGAGGCCCTCGGCCTGCCCGTGCCCCGGCCCCCCCCCCCCCCACCCCGTCCTGTGCCCACTGGTAAGCTGGTAAGTACTCACACTCCCGGAGGCACTCTGTGTCCGTGCAGTAGGATTGGGACTGCCGAAGCTGCGGGAGAAGAAAACGGAGTTAGCTGCGCAGCCGCCAACAGGGGTCTGGGGCAGCAGGGAGAGGGCAGAACTCAGCACGCAGGAAGCCCTGCATGGAGTTCCTAGCACCACACAATAAAGAAGCAAATCAATTTCTAAAAAGTTTAAAGGTTCTGCCTTTTTCTAAAGAACACTCCACAACTTAAAGGGCTGACTTATGATTAGACTGTGGTTTGGTGATGGCCTCTTTTTATTATGCGGTAAATAAAACTGTATGTGATACAATGAAGACATATTTCAGTTGAAAGGGATTTACGTTTATCTATTCCCATCTACCTCTTTTTAGAAAACATTTCACATGACAGGTAGCTTATACCTTATGCCCAGCACTGGGGCCAGCCTGTTCTACATACACAGCAAGTTCCAGGCCTGCCAGGGCCTGTTGGGGAATATTATTCTAAGGTGTGTTACTTTTGTTTATATTGCATTTGTTTAACTGTGTGAAGCTGTGTTACTTTGTCTAAAACACCTGATGGTCTAATAAAGAACTGAACAGACAATAGCAAGGCAGGAGAAAGGATAGGCGGGGCTGGCAGGCAGAGAGAATAAATAGGAGAAATCTGAGAGGAGAGATGGAGTGAGAGAGAGAGGAGGACACTAGGGGCCAGCCATAGAGTAAGACTTACAGAAGAAAGAGAAGAGTAAATGCCCAGAGGCAAAAGGGTGATGTGATAATTTAAGGAAAGCTGGCTAGAAACAGGCCAAGCTAAGGCCAGGCATTTATAATTAATAATAAGCCTCAGCAGGGTGGTGGTGGTGTACACCTTTAATCCCAGCACTTGGGAGGCAGAGCAAAACTACACAGAGAAACCCTGTCTCGAAAAACCTAAATAAATAAATAGAATAAGCCACTGTGTGTGATTTATTTGGGAGCTAGGTAGCGTGTTCCCCCCCCTCAAAAAAAAAGAAAAGCAATCAACAAGGGCCACATAGTGAAACCCTGTCTAAAAACGAAAAGAAAAGAAAGGATTTACTAAGTGAAGCCTAAAGGACTGCTCCAGGAAAGGGCAAGGGCAGAGTCTCTGCTGCTGTCACAGCTCCTGTGAGGATCGGTGTGTGTATGTGGTGCTGTGTTTGCTTGCCGAGGCCTGCACAGCCGGGGACAGAGGGTGACACTGGTGTCTTTCTCTATTGTCCTCCAATCCATTCTGAGACAAGCCTCTTACTAAAGCTGGAACTCTTTCTTCACTAGGTTAGCCCACAGTGATGCCTCAGGGTCGGCCGCTCTGTGCCCGCAGCACAGGTGTGGGCCATGGGCATGCTCCAGCACACGTGATTATTATGTGTGTATCTGGGATCTGAACACAGGTCCCTGTGCCTGCCTAACTCACTGAGCCATCTCCAGACACCAGTAAAAAATTGTTTCTAGGGGCTGGAAAGATGGCTCAGCAGTTAGGAGCATTGGCTGCTCTTCCAGAGGACCCGGGTTCAATTCCCAGCACCCACATGGCAGCTCACAACTGTCTGTAACTTCTGTTCTAGGGGGTCAGACACTCTCATGTGTACATACATGCAGGCAAAACACGAATGTACATAAAATACAAATAAAGTTAAAAAAATTGTTTCAAAAAAAAACCACAAAAAGTTTCTAAACATTTCCAAAAAGAACAGAACATTCATGCACCTCCCAAAATGCAACTGAATTACAAATATCCAATACTCACACTCAGTTATGGGAGGGAGGACGGGAATGGATGTTAAACTCATATAACTCAATAATTAGATGATGAGCACCCCAATCTGGGCATTCTTTGTATTGCAGTTAAAAACTTAAACACTTTAGGTTTGTAATACACAATTTAAAATATGCCTATTACAGATAGACAGTTGTTTGCTTTACATCCAACACTGAAGGGAGAAAATGAACGAGTAAGTTTATGTTCTTTATACTAAAACTTACATAGGCAATGAAAAGGCAGTACAGGGTCTGGAGACACCCAAGGTGTCTATATTTGTAACTTTTTAAATTATGCTAAGAACAGCTAGGTGGTGGTAGCACATGCCTTTGGTCCCAGTACTCGGGAGGCAGAGGCAGAAGCAGGCAGATCTCTGACTTTGAGGCCAGTCTGATCTGCAGAGTGAGTTCCAGGACAGCCAGGCTTACACAGAGAAACTGTGTCAAACAAACAAACAAACATATGCTACGACAAAAGAAACAAACCTCATCAATTTTAGAAATCAAAGGTAACAAAGCTTTATTAAAACTGTTGAAAATCCGGATGGAGAGATGCCTCAGTGGTTTAGAATACTCCTGCTCTTCTAGACCAGCACCTATGTCAGGCATCACACAACCAGCTAACTCCAGCTCCTGCGGGGTGCTACCCACCAACCCCATAGCTCCCCAGAGTTTTGAGTGAGAGCAGCAGGAAATATTAGATAGAAGGATTTAGATTGTGGAGATAAACCGATAGAAAATACAGGACAGCCTCGAGAGGGCCTGGAACCTATTCCAACGGGTCTGTTTCTGCCCTAGGGTATTTACAGAAATGCCAAGGGGTGGAGCAAAAGACCTCCCCCCAGCACAGCCAAGTGCAGACCATCTCAGACGCCTGCACTCAGGCTCGTGATCCAATCATCCTCTCTATGCAGACCTGCTGGGTAAAGCCACTAGGAACCTGAAAATGGGCTCCCACGAGCTCCAGAGGATCCAACACCCTCTTCTGGCAACTGCTGGAACTGTACTCATGTGCAGAACCACAAACACATATATACATAACTAAAAACTAAACCCCAGCTGGAAAGTAGTGGTGCATGCCTTTAGTCCCAGCACTCAGGACGCAGGGGCAGGTGGATCTCTGAGTAGGAGGCCAGCTAGTCTACAAAGTGAGTTCCAGGACTGCCAAGGCTACACAGGGAAACTGTTTTGTTTTGTTTTGTTGTTTGGTTTTGTTTTCTTTTGACAGGGTCTCTCTACATAGCCGTGGATGTATTGAAAGTCTATGTAGACCAGGTTGGCCTCAAAATCAGAGATCCAAAAGCATGCTGCCTGGTTTAAAACAGAGTGGGGGAGGGGGGAGGTTTAAAAGCAAAGTACTAGGGCTCAGTTGTAGAGCACTCAGCTAGAAGGCATGGGGTCCTGGATTCAATTCCTAGCATTGCCAAGAAATTGTTGAAAAGCTGAAAGTGGTAGGGTGTAGTAGCTCAGGCCTGTAATCCAGCATTCAGGAGGCTGAGACCTGTAGTTATCAAAGGGAGTTTCAGGCCAGTCTAAACTACAAAGTGAAACCTTCTCTCAACAAAACAAAATAAAAAAGCTAAACACTGCAGGATGTATGTCCCTTTCAAATCTTACAATTACAATGCATTTGAAAACGCTCTTCAGCCGGGTAGTGGTGGTGCACGCCTCTAATCCCAGCACTAGGGAGGCAGAGGCAGGCGGATCTCAGTGAGTTCGAGACCAGCCCGGGCTACAGAGTGAGTTCCAGGAGAGGCACCAAAGCTACACAGAGTAACCCTGTCTCAAAAAACAAACAAACAAACAAAAAAAAAAAAAAAAAAAAAAAAAAAAAAAAAAAAGCTCTTCAATGGAAATGACCTGAGATTGACACTCAGAACCCACGTGGTGGGAGAGAACTTACTCCTGAAGTTGTCCTCTGGCCTTCAGAAGTATACCATGGCATACATGTGTCCAAAAACATCATATATTAAATGACAAATGTAAAAATTAATAAAAATTTTTCATCCCATCTTCCAATATATCTGTATCTGAGTACACCGATCCTTTTGTTTAGATGTGCAGTTTTTTTGGTTCATATTACTGAAGCATTAGGTAGTGAACAGTTGGGCCTGGGGTATACAGACACCTTCCCTACCCAAGCACACAGGCAGACGGAGTACCACTGGCTCTCAAGTAGGGAAGCTTCCGTCTGAGTGTCAGAGTCCACTTCACTGAGCCAGGCAGCCTTTCTTTTCCTTGCGACTTTACAGCCACTAAGGAGGGTTGGCATTACCCTGGCTTCCCTCCTGGTCCTTAGCATCCAAGGAGGAGCCTTCCCAGTGCCTTTTCTTAGAAAGAAATTCTAATTTTAGCCTGCTGGCAAAGGTCTACAGCAATCTCTTTTATCCCACAGAAGAAAAGAGACAAGCAATGTATCTGACCCTGTCATTTTGCTGATTTTCTTCTGGTAGTTTTGAACATGTTTTGCTCATTTACCTTGTAAACAGGATGGTTTACTGTATTGATATTTGACTGTTTCCTACTTCTCATTAGCATATTTAGTTTTCTACTGAGATTACTCCCATGTTCTAATGATGGCGTTGACCACATTATTCCTCTTCCACAGACTCTTACTGTCATGGTCTATGCTGGAGAAGGACTGAACTGTGTATACCAGAAAGGATCCACGGTTTCACAGTAGCTTGGTAGGCAAACTCCACATAACTAAAAGCAACTATCTGTTCCAACATGAATACAACAGGCTCAACACGATTGTGTTTAACTAACCAGGATGGCAAATACCCTTAAAATACCCCTACAGAAGCAAAGACAATGGCCGACTTCTATCTCCAGTCAAACAAGTGCTAGCAAGGGTTTTATCATTACAGCGTCATTCACCAGGGAGTTTCCATGATCAAATATTTTCAGGGACTATCTTGAGAAAATCCTCTATTAACCTCTGTGCTGGTTAGCTTTTTGTCTACTACACAAAAAGGAGGGTCCTCTGGGAAGAGGGAGCCTCAACTGGGAATATGTCTCTATCACTTTAGCCTGTGGGCAGGCCTGTGGAGCATTTTTTTGATAAATGATTGATGTGGGAGAGCTCAGGCCACTGTGGGAGGTGCCACCCCTGAGCTGAGGATTCTGGGTTGTTAAGAGAGGAGACTAAGCAAGTCATGGGGCAGTGATTAAGCAGTGTTCCTCCGTGGCCTCTCCTTCAGTTACTGCCTCCAGCTTCCTGCATTGAGTTCCTTTTCTGACTTCCCTTCTTGAGGGAAAGTTGAAATACACCCTTTCCTCCCCCAGGTGCCTTGGGTCGTGATCTACGGCTGCAACAGAAACGTAACTGAGACAAATACTCATCTCACCACCCGGAAGAACACAGATCAGTGCAGACTAGGACAGCTCTGTCCATCTCACCAGGTTGATCAGTCTTCTCATCGCATGTTCATGAGAGCAAACACATTCACAGGGGTCAAATCCACCTTCAGCCATGGTTACCCGCTTGATCTTACTCAACTATTGAAATCTAGGAAGAAAGAAAACAGTTAAGAGGACCGCTGAGCTTCTCATTAGCTACGAAAAGTTCATATACTGCATGGATTCACAGTGCTTACTTACGCTATGTGTAGTCCATAGTTACTAATGGCGTATTCCTTATGAAACCATTCCTACTATATAGTATCACAATTGTATCATATGAATTATGAACCTATACAAGCTACTGGCTCCTTCTGCAACCAGCACAACTTCCTATAAAGTAAGTATCTTTGGGCGCTCTAACCAGCCCTGCCTCTGATGCTATGGCCTATTTTACTCAATTACTTAAATTCCTAAACTTTATTTGCTACTGAAATAAAAATTTAAAATTTAAAGCAACTTTTACGCTATCAAGAAAGTAGATTGTCTGAGTATGGTGGCACATGCCTGTAATCCCAGAATTTAGGAGGCTGCAGAAAAATTATAAACCAGCCTGCACTACACAAGTCTGAAGCTAGCCTAGGCTACATAGTTAGAAAAAAGAGGGTTGGGATACAGAAAAATGGCTCAGTACTTAGGAGCACTTGTGACTCTTCTAGAGGACCTGAGTTCAATTCCAAACACCCATACTAGACAGCTCAGAACTGTCTGAAATTCCATATCCAGGGGATCCAATACCCTCTTCTGGCCTCTATAGGCTACTGCATGCATGTGGTACATGTAAACTCTTGCAGATACACACATATACATATAAAAATTTTTTTAAAATAAAAAGGAGTAATCTGAAAGAAAAATGAGCTATCTTGAATCCTATCAATGTTTAAGGAATTAAAATTAACGACAACAGGGATGAGAGAGATGGCTCAGCATTTAAGACACTTGTGGCTCTTGCAAAGGATCAGGGTTTGATTCTCAGCACCCACACAGTGGCCCACAACCATCTGCCACCCCATATCCTGGGGAGCTAATGCCCTCTTCTGACCAGGCATGTATGTGATACACATGTATACATACATGCAGGCAAAACATTCATACACATAAAGAAACCTAAATTTTTTTTTTATTAATGACAACAGCTAGAGACTCATTGTTTCATTCTGAAAAACAAGAGAAATAAGATTCTGGAATGGAGTACTAGCAACCAAATTTACCCTTCTGTCTAAAACAGTTTTTAAAACTGATAAAATGCATAAAACAGGGGCTGTGGAGATGCGTCTGCAGGCAAGAGCATCAGCTGCACTTGCAGAAGGAGTCTGGTTCCAAGCACCCACACTGGGCAGCTCAAACAGCTTGTCACTCCAGT
Source organism: Peromyscus aztecus (assembly GCA_902168405.1). NCBI lineage: Eukaryota > Metazoa > Chordata > Mammalia > Rodentia > Cricetidae > Peromyscus > Peromyscus aztecus. The sequence goes on from CABHPQ010149543.1 coordinate 10,268, forward strand.
TCCAGAAGGTTTCCATGGACACCTACACTCAAGTGCACATATTCACACACCGAACAAGTGCACACACTGAGGGACTGAAAGCCTCTGAGTCCTCACCCCTGAGGGTCTCAGTTGAACTGCTGCTAAAAGCCCCTATTCCTGGTCCTCATGCCTTACGTACCTTTCTGCTTCCTGCCATCACTTCCTGGGATTAAAGGCGTGTATCCTTCCCAAGCAAAGACATGAGATCTCAAGTGCTGGAATTAAAGGTGTGTGCCACCAAGCCTGGCTCTGTTCCCAGTGTGGCCTTGAACTCAGAGATCCAGACAGATCTCTGCTTCCTGAGTGATAGGATTAAAGGCATGTGTGCCACCACTATCTGGCCTCAATGTCTAATCTAGTGGCTGTTCTGTTCTCTGATCCCCAGATAAGTTTTATTGGAGTGCACAATACATCAACCACAGCCAGGCGATGGGGGTGCATACCTTTAATCCCAGCCCTCGGGAGGTAAAGGCAGGCGGATCTCTATGAGTTCGAGGCCAGCCTGGTCTACAGAGCAAGTTCCGAGACAGGCTCCAAAGCTACACAGAGAAACCCTGTCTCGAAAAACCAAAGAAGAAAAGGGGTGTGTGTGTGTGTGTGTGTGTGTGTGTCAGACTTCTCCTTAATGAACTGTGTACAACAGAAATAGAAAACTCAGTTATTAGTCTTTTCTTCCTCCTAGCTGAATCTTCCTTAGCCAATGAAGTGTTGGCTAATATTAGCTTTTCGTTTGTTCCAGACAGTCTTCTGGAGCTCAGACTAGTCTGATACTTGATGTACATATCTCGACTGTGAACTCCAACCTTTTGCCTCTACCTCCCAAGTCCTGAGGTAATAGGTGTGCATCACATCCAGCTTCACTAAGACGTTCTAAAAATGAAATTCAAATACCAAAAATGCAATCCCAGCTCTGGGGAGGCAGAGGCAGGCAGATCTCTGTGAGTTCGAGGCCAGCCTGGCACTAGCAGGGGAAAAGACAGACTTGCTTCTATCCTGGACAATCCATCACAAGTGTAAACACAGCTCTTTTCAAGTCTGCCTTTAAATTTTTTAACAAAATTCGATTTGACCTGCCTTTCCTCCCAAAGAATCCAACCTAGTCACTACCACTGCCAACTCTGTCCTCACTGCTTCAAGCCACAGCACTCACTGAAAAAATACTTATGGAATTCTTTTTTTTTTTAAGATTTATTCATTTTATTGTGTATGAGGGCTAGATCAACTTTATGTCCGAAGAGGGCATCAGATCCCACTATAGATGGTTGTGAGCCACCATGTGGGTGCTAGGAACTGAACCCCAGTCCTCGGGAAGAGCAGCCAGTGCTCTTAATCATTGAGCCATCTCTCAAGCCTATGGAATTCTTGATAATGTTTATACTTTTATGTGCCAGAAATGTATAAATAGACTGGGGTCTTAAGTTATGCCCATCTCGATGAGCTTCTACAGATGAAAATGAACATTTTCAAGCTAGGACACTCCTTAACAGTTTCACACTTTTACAGAACTTTCTACAGGTAAACAAGCTATTTTCAGTTCTATTCCATTTTCACTTGACAGTTCCCATCTTAAAATAACCTTTTTAAAAAAAAAAATTTATTTATTTATTTATTTATTTATTTATTTATTTATTTATTTATTTATTATGTACAGCATGTATGACTGCAGGCCAGAAGAGGGCACCAGATCTCATTACAGATGGTTGTGAGCCACCATGTGGTTGCTGGGAATTGAACTCAGGACCCCTGGAAGAACAGCCTTAACCTTTGAGCCATCTCTCCAGCCCCTTAAAATAACCTTTTTTGCCAGGTGGTGGTAGTACACGCCTTTAATCACAGCACTCGGGAGGCAGAGGCAGGTGAATCTCTGTGAGTCTACAAGAGTGAGTTCCAGGACAGTCAGAGCTGCACAGAGAAACCCTGTCTGGAAAAAACAAAAAAACAAACACCTTCTTCTCTTTTAGTGGAAAGGACACAGTTGGTTAGGAAGCAAGACTGTCAACATGCAACCGAAGCTGAACAAGGCAACCGATTCTACTTCACATTTGCTTCAGAGACACTATGAAGCAGCACTGTGCTGGGCAAGACTTACCAAGGCCACTGAGTCAGATGCTGGGAATCAGCCTCAAGGAGCCTTTGATAGAGGCATTTAAAACTGCTTCCTCGCCTTTCCTGTTGCTAGGGCTGCTTGCCTCTTTAGCAGCCATCCTTGAAGTTAGGCAACAGTGCCCCATCAAAGGAATGGGCCTAATCCTTGGGGACTGACCAACTTCACCACTTGTTTCCTAAAGATGTGCGAACAAGGAGCTGCAGCCAGTGGACTTGCCGAGCATGCAGGGTTTGATCTCCAGAACCTCATAAGCAGGAAGGGCATGGCGGCACGTGCCTGGAAATGCCAGCAGTCTTCGGGGTTATCAGAAATTCAAGGTCATCTTCATATGAGATGTCTTGTCTCAAAAAATGCATGCAAGTGGTCACAGAAGACCTAAGTCATAAAGACACACACTAGGTCTAGGGAAATGGTTCAGTGGCTAAGAGCACTCACCCTCTTGCAGAGGACCCCAATTAGTTCCCAGCACCCACAACTACCTGTAACTCCAGTTCCAGAAGACCCAGTGCCCTCTGGCCTCCATGGTCACATAAATTACAAAGGCACACACACATATACATAGATCAATAAATTGTTTAAAAAGTTAAAAACATACACCAAAGAATTTCAGGATAATCTAGGGAAGTTGAAGGAATTACACATGGGCATAAATAAAAGGGGCGCTGAGCAGACAATGATCTCAGCTAAGAGCTACCTCAAAGTCCCTACTCTCAGGTTTAAGCATTTGGAAATAACTCACTCTAACCATTTACCTTACAACGTCAGTACTTTCCTATGAAGTTAGTTAGCATTTGTGACAGAATCTGACGGAAGTATCTGCTAAACAACAGTTTATGTGGTGCGAAGGAAAAATCAGGTATACAGAGCAAAGCTCTCAAGTCCTCCTCCTCCCAGACAATCTGTAGTAAGGAAAAGCAGCTAGGGATGCGGGGTGGCTGCCAAGAAGCCAAAGCCAGCAATCCCCACTGCTGCCCGGCCTCTCTCTGGCATTTGACAACAGTAAGTCGGGGAGTCCTGCTGTTTCTGTAGCTGGTGAGGAAACTTCCCAGTGTTGTCCATCGATTTATAATCTACCTCTAGAAACAAATACTATGTGGGTTCAATTTGCCTGATTTCACCTTGGGGAAAAGGTCAAATTTAATGGCCTATTTGCAACCGTGGAGGTTAGGAAAGAGGCATGTAATTCTACTGCAATGTGCTTTTGAGAATGATGCTTACAGCCAGGATTCGATTGCTTGAAGAAATAAATACTTAAGTAGTTTGTGACTCGGCCAAATGCTCTTAGCAGTCACGTTACAGTCTCAGACTGACTGATTTCAGTGGGTCCTTCTAATCCACCTCCTGGCCCAGGAGGTACCAGAGTAACAGTCTGGCATGAATAATTCCTTATCTTTTTACACTTTTTTGTTTTGTTTTGGTTTGGTTTTTCTGAGACAGGGGTTTCCTGGAACTTGCTCTGTAGCCCAGGCTGGCCTTGAACTCACAGAGATCTGCCTGCCTCTGCTTCCCGAGTGCTGGGATTAAAGCATGAGCCACTGTTGTCTGACTCCACAACTTTTGATAGGAAACCTAGATACCTGAATGAACAATTTAGGCCTTCCTTTATTACAAACTTGGCTCTTAGGGCCTTTTCAATTTTTAAAGAATACCACAACACTCATCTTTATGTCCAGACATTTTAGGATAGAATACTAAAACACTTTTAGATTTAAGGTTTTATATAAAAAGAACTTACTAATTTTCTTTTCCTTTAGAGCTGAGGATGAGACCCAGGGCTTCAGAATACTAGGCAAGAACTCAAACACTGGACTACCTACGGCCCAGGCTGTGCCACTTTCCCAATAGCACAGGGGATATATTATAGAGTAATTATAGAGAAAGAGAGCCCACCAAAAATAGTGCTCAAGTATGTGAACATGATCTATTTTCAAAACTCTTGGCCAGGGGCTGCAGAAATGGCTCAGCAGTTAAGAGCACTGACTGCTCTTCCAGAGGACCAGGGTTTGATCCTTAGCACCCACACAGCAGTTTACAACTGTCTGTGACTGCAGTTCCAGCGGATACAACACCCTCACACATACATATAAAAAGCCAAAAACACCAAGGCATATAAAATAAACAATTTAAAAACAAAACAAAAACTCTTGGCCAGGACACACTATCTTAAGACGTCCAAGCTCACCCAATGGGGTCTCTCCTCCATGTTTAAGTCTACATTGAAACGGCTATTTTTCTTTTTGAGACAAGGTCTCAGTATGTAGCTCTGGCTGGCCTGGAACTTAAGAACTGCCTGCCTCTGCCTCCTAAGTGCCTCTCCAAAATATATCCTTTGTTTTTCTTCCCTAACTTTACTGACACTCACTGAGCATCTTGTCAGGTTTATTACCATTTATATTTCTCCTTTTTCAAATTCTTTTGTCTTACTGATTCCAGGGTTTTTATCTGTTTATTTTAGTTTTGGAGACAGGGTTCCCATGTGTAGCCCTGGCTGGCCTCAAACTCAGAGAGATCCTCCTGCCTCTGCCTCCTGAGTGCTGAGATTAAAGGCATTCCCAGGGGTATTTCCTATTATTCACTTTTAATCACCTGTCATGTAAAATTAAGAATTTCTTCTATCTAGGCGGTGGTGGCGCACTAGAGGCAGAGCCAGACGGATCTCTGTGAGTTCGAGGCCAGCCAGGGCTACAGAATATGTTCCAGGAAAGACTCCAAAGCTACACAGAGAAACCTTGTCTCAAAAAACAAGCAAACAAACAAACAAATAAATAAAAAGGAATTTCTTCTATAGGGCTGGAGAGGTGGCTCAATGGGTAAGATCCCTTGCTGCTTTCCTACAGGACCCAAGTCAGGTTTCCAGCACCCATATCCAGTGGCTCACACTTGCCTGTAACTCCAGCTCAAGGACTCCTAAGTCCTCTTCTGGCCTCCATGGAGACATATGGGCACGTACACATACATTCATGAGTATACACACATACACACACACACACACAGAAAGTAAACTGAAAAAAATAATATTAAAAATAAATTATTTAGCCGGGTGGTTGGTGGCGCACGCCTTTAATCCCAGCACTCTGGAGGCAGAGGCAGGCGGATCTCTGTGAGTTCGAGGACAGCCTGGTCTACAGAGCGAGACCCAAGAAAGGCACAAAGCTACACAGAAAAACCCTGTCTCAAAAAA
>CABHPQ010149546.1:0-47976 GCA_902168405.1 Peromyscus aztecus
CTCCTCCTCCTCCTCCTCCTCCTCCTCCTCTTCCTCTTCCTCCTCCTCCTCTTCCTTTCTTTTGAATAAGAAGTATTGACTATATATTTCTGAAAGTCTGCTGAAATTTTGCTGTGAATCCACCTAGACCTGGGCTTTTTTCTTGCTTTTTCTTTTTCTTTCTTTACTTTTTTGGACTGGAAGACTTATTTCTGGTTCAGTTTTCTTATTTGTTATGGGTCTATTTGGTTTAACTTTGGTGGTTTGAATTAATCTAAAATGTACCCATCTTTTTCTATAGTTTTCAACTTTGTAGAGTACAGATTTTTAAAGGATTCCCTTCTTTCTTTGGTGTCTGTTGTAATGTTTCCCTATTCGTTTCCGTTTCTGTTTATTTAGGTCCTGGTTATTGGGTGTATTTATCTCGTTTATCTTCTCAAAGAACTGGCTCTTACATTCATTAACCCTTTGCATTGTTTTGCTTCTAGTTGTTAATCTGCTCTAATGTTTATTATTTCTTGCCATATGCTAGAATTGAGCTAGGTTTATTCTTTTTTCTAAATTCTTGAGTTGCATCATTAATTTCTTTTTTTGTGTGTTCCTTCTGATTTTTTTAATGTAACAACTTAAAGCTATTAATTTACCTTGTAGAACTCTTTTAATGTGTCCCAGAGGTTTTGTTGTGTTGTATTTTCATTTTCACATACTTACAGAAATTTTAAAATTTCTTTCTTGATGTTTTTTTCTTTGACATTTAGTGTCCTAGGATGTCATCTATTTTATAGATGCTTCAGTGGTCTGCTGAGTAGAATTTAAGTTCTTTGGTGTTTGGGTGGAATATTCTTTGTCTATATTAGGTCCGTTTGATTAATGATGTCATACAATTATGTTTCTCTGTTTATTCTTTCTCCAGATGACCTGTCTACTAGAGAAAATGGAGCGTTGAAGTCACCTACTATTGATGAATTTATCTTCATCTATTTCTTTAATTTCAGTAACAATGCTTTTCATGAACCTGGGTTGTCTTATTTAGGGTTTCTATTGTTGTAACAAGAAAAAAAAATGGGAAGAAAGGGGTTTATTTTGATTAGATATCCACATTGCAGTCAATCATCAAAGAAAGCCAGGGCAGGAATCTGGAGGCAGGAACTGAAAGCACAGGCAATGGAGGAGTGCTGCTTACTGGCTTGCTTCTCATGTCTTGTTCATCCTGCTTTCTTTTTGCCACCCAGAACCACCTGGCCAGGGGTGGCACTGCCCCAAATGACATGGACCCTTCCACACCCATCACTAATCAAGACAACACCCTACAGACTCGCCTACAGGCTAACCTTATGCAGGTATTTTCTCAATTGAGAGCCCCTCTTTCCAAATGACTAGCTTGTTTCAAGGTGACAAAAAAACTAACTAGCACATGGGTGCACCAGCATTTGGTGCATACATGTTTAGGATAGTAATGTCTTCTTGGTTAATTGTTCCTATGGTTAGAAATAAATGCTTTTCTTGATCTCTTCTGATCAGTAGTGCTTGAAATCTATTTTGCCAGCTGTTAGGATGGCAACTGAGTTTGCTAACCAGTCCCATATGCTTGGGATACAGTTTCCATCCTGTAAAGTAGTATCTGTCTTTAAAGCTGAGTTTCTTATAGACAACAGAATGATGGATTCTGTTTCCTAATCCATTCAGCCAGCTCTAGCTTTTTTGTTTGTTTTTTCAAGACTGGGTTTCTCTGTGTAGTTTTGGTGCCTGTCCTGGATCTCGTTCTGTAGACCAGGCTGGCCTCAAACTCACAGAGATCTGCCTGCCTCTGCCTCCCGAGTGCTGGGATTAAAGGCGTGCGCCACCACTGCCCAGCCAGCTCTAACATTTGATTGGACATAAATACTTAAAGGTATTATTGAAAAGGGTAATCATAATACAATCCACAGACCCAAAGAGGCTAAGTAAAAATGAAGGTTCAAGAAGGGAACACATAGATCTCTCTGGGAAGGGAAATAGAATAGATTTTGCAGATGGACTGGGGGCTGGTGGGTATGAGAACAAGACGGATCAGGTGGGGGGGGTGGAGGGAGAGTGTACTGGGAGAGACGACTGGAACTGGGGGTCAATGTTGAAACCTAGTGCAGTGGAAATTCCCTGGAATCTAGGAGAGTGACCCTAGTGAAGTCTCCAGTAATGGGGGATACAAAGCCCGAACTGGCCATCTTCTGTAACCAGGCAAGGCTCCCAGCAGTGGGACTAGGACATCCCACCTGAAAGATGTGCTGGAGTAATCGGTGGCACAGAACTTGTGGGAGTGGCCAACCAAGAACTGATACAACTTAAGGCCCACACCACAAGAGGGAGCTAATGCCTAACACTGTGTGGATGGCCAGGAACCAGAGGCTGGTGAGCCTGGAGACCCAGAACAGAACCAAATACTACTATACTACTGGAAAAAAAAAGTCAATGAAATTATTCCTCATGATATTCTGCTATACTCATAGATCAGTGCCTAGCCCAATTGTCATCAGAGAGGCATCATCTAGCAACTGATGAGAGCAGATGCATACCCACAGTCAAAAACTGGGCAGAGCCAAAGGAACCCCATAGAAGAGGGGTAGGAAGGATTCTAGGAGCCAGAGGGGTCGAGGACACCATGAAAACATGGCTTACAGAATCAACTAAGCGGGACTCATAGGGGCTCACAGACTGAAGAGACAAGCATGGACCTCGTATGTGTCCGAGCTAGAACTCTGCATAGGTGTTATGGTTGTTAGCTTGGTGTTCTTGTGTGACCCGTATAATGTGAGTTGGGGGTGTCTCTGACTCTTTTGCCTGTTCTTGGGACCCTTTTCCTCCTACTATATCACCTCATCTAGTCTTGATATGAGGGTTTGTGCCTAGCCTTGTTGTTACTTGTTATGGCACGTTCAGTGGATATCCCTGGAAGCCTGCTCTTTTTTTATAAAGGGAAACCGAGGAGGAGAAGATCTGGGGGAGAGAGGAGTTGCAGTAGGGGTGGTGGTGGGAGGAGTGGAGATAGGGGAAACTACAGTTGGGTTGTAATGTATGTAAACAATAAAAATTAAAATTAAAAACAGAAAAGTGTATGTTGATTGCAGTCATTTTTTTTCTGTTTGTGTTCTTAGGCCCACACTGTGTTTCAGTAATTAATGCTGCATTTGTTTTCTTCCTACAGTCTTTTGACTATGCTTATTCCTCTCTTCATTCTGAAGTATTGCTTTCAGTATTCTGTTTAGGAATGGTTTGGTGGACATGAATATTTTAGCATGTTTGTATAATGAGAAGTTTTTGTTTTTCCATCAGCTGTGGCTAGTTAGTGTAACTTGGCAAGCATGACCACTTAGAACTTGGAATGCATTGCTTCAGGTATTTCAGCTTTCAAAGTTTCCTTTGAGAAATCAGCTCTTATTCTGATGGGTTTTCCTTTGTATGTGACTTGTGTATTTTCTCTTGCAGCTTTCCTACTCTTTCTGTGTTCTGTGTATTTAACTATATAAGACATGGGGAATTTCTCTTCTGGTCTTATCTATTTGGTGTTCTAAGTGCTTCTTGTATCTATAGCTGTGCATTCCCTTAGTTTGGAGAGGCTTTCATCTATAATACTGCTGAAGATATGGTCTATGCTATTAACCTGGAAATCTTCTCTATCAACCATGCCTATAATTCAAAGACTTGTCTTTTGATGGTATCTCAGAATTCCTACATATTCTTTTCCTATGATTTTTATTTTTTCACATTGTTTAATTGTGTGATCTCGTTCTCCTCTCTCTTCAAGACCTGTTGATGCACTCCACTTTAAGTTTTTCCCTTGAGTTTTCCAGTTGGGTTATTGAGTTTTCAAACTCTGTCTTCATCTCAGTGTCTATCTTGTATAACTTAACATATGGCTTCTTCTTTCATTGTGATAATGGATAACAAGACATGCCCATTTTTTATGACTAAAATGTATTCAGTTCTGAATACATTCTATATATTCTTCATCCATTCATCTGTTGATGGACACTTAACATGATTTTTATATTTTGCACATTTAAAAAATGCTACAGTAAATCTGAAAGTTCAAATGTCTTTATGAGACACTAACTTCCTTTTCTTTGGGTAGTATAATGCAAATCCAATGCTTGAAATCCTCAACATAATGTTTTGAAATACCAGAGAAAGAACTCAGAGAACTCTGTGATTTCAACATCTCTTATTACTTGTATAGTCACCAGAATATGCTAGACAGAAGACAAGGGACTATACTGTACTTCCAAAGAGCAACAGTGTCTAGAATGTTCAGAACAGAGAACAATGAGGTCATAGCACTAAAGACAGCATTAGTTAACTTTTGATTCATGTACTTTATTTGTCTGCCAAACCTTATTTTTCCCCCTCATTTCACGATCTTCAAAGAAGAGAAATGGCCAGTAGCTCTTGTCCCACATCAGCAGTTACTGTCACAAGCTGTAGGACATCTGCAGGAACCAGGTTTAAGTTTCCTATGGATATAAACACAATGGAACTTCTGAGTCAGATGGCATTTCCAGTACTAACTTCCACAGCTTTGGTCCTGCACAAGAATTCTGTAGGCATTCGGAGGTTCGCACCCACTGAGCCCTGACTTTAGTGTAAGATGTTAGATTCAGTAGGTTGTCTGCCTAAACTCACTTACCATTCATTTCCGTGTGCTTCCCTGCTGTCTTGGTTAATTTGAATGGATTAATAAAGACCTAGAAGGTTAGTGAAGCACATCTATGGCTGCTTCTGTGAGGACATTTCCAGAAAGAGAGGAGAACTACAGACTAAAAATGAGGTGAACAGGGGCCCAGGTTGAATAAAAGGGAAAAAAGAGAAAGCAAGCCACAGCAATGATACCATCTCTGCTTCTGGCCCCCACTTGACCCTCTGTGACCTAAAGACCAACATGGACTGCAAACTGAAGTTATGAGCCAATATTCTCCTTCTTTTATTTTCCTTTTCCTTTTTCTCATATACTCTGTCAGTGACTAAAGGACTAGTATACTGCTTGGCAAGAAACCAAATATATACACTTGAATCCTGATATATTAATTTTGGTAATTTCACGGACTTTATGTGTGAACTGAATACCGTTTTAAGCTATAGAAATTTGCCTCTAACATGGCATATGTTCAATAGGTAGCACCCATTTTTACTATTTCCTTGTCCCCCATTTGTTAAGTTCACTGTGGTTCTACAACAGTTAGTTGGGACAAGAAGTGTGCCTGCCATTACCCTGTGCCTGGAAGAGAGCAATGGTAATGGGGAAGGGAGATGTCCATCCAGGGACCATGCAGGTAGCACTCTCAGAGTCCACCCTTTATTCTGGGTATATCTGACATCATTTATGACCTCCTTATTCAGGCTCCACATAGTAACATTAAGACTTTTAAAGTCTTGACATAAGTTTTACTATGTATGCTTCTGGAAGTTAGTTATAAAGCTGACTTTTTACAATTATTCCTCTTTATCACTTCATGGTCCTTTGGCCAAATCTACATAGCTGGTGATTTACAAACTTTTGATATCTATAGAAGTATGAACTCTACCATATCTATTTCTGCCTTGGTAGAATTGTTTTAGTTTTGCTTTTAAATTTATTTATTTATTTATTTATTTATTTATTTATTTATTTATTTATTTATTGTGTGTGTGTGTGTGTGTGTGTGTGTGTGTGTGTGTGTGTGTGTATTCCACGTGTGTGCATGTGCAGTTGGAGGGTAGAAGAGGACACTGGATTCCATGGAGCTGGAGTTACAAGCAGTTGTGAGCCATCTAACATAGGTGCTAAGAACCAAACTCAGGGCCACTGGAAGAGCAGCAATCATTCTTAGCCACTGAGCCATCATTCCAGCCCCTAGAATTTTTAAAGAGACAATAGATGGTTACTCTCATTTTTTAATGCATGAAAATCACAGGACCATACCCACTGCTTTTGGTCTTGGCAGCACCTCATTTGATATATGTATGAATCCTACCAGGGTGACTTTAGACTTGCACCAGTTGATGGTTATGTTTTAGTGTCAACTTGAGTAGATTGAGGGATATTATGGGAATTAGGAAGTCATTAAATATGGGTGTTTCTGAAATCATATTTCCACAGAAGATTTCAGGGTGATGAAAGGAACAGAATAAGAAGAATCCTCCCTGAATATAGCCAGGAACATTTATTTGTCTTCCATACTCCTACTAGAATGACCCATGAAAGCCCCACTTAAAACTTTCAAACTCTTTTGTAGTTTGAAGTCCCAAAGTCTTCCATATTCCATAGGTCAGGCCTATCATATCAATACTGTGCTTCCTGGTACCAACTACTATGTTAGTTACTGTTATATTGCTGTTAAGAGACACCATGACCAAGGCAACTCCTATAAAAGAAAGCATCTAATTGTGGGTTTGCTTAGAGTTTCAAAAGTTAGTCCATTATCATCATGGTGAGAAGCATGGCAGTACTCAGACAGACATGTTTCTAGAGAAGTAGCTGAGAGTTTGATATCCTGATCCACAGGCAGAAAAAGAGAAAAAGAGACAGAGAGAGAGACTGGGCATAGCATGCTCAAAATGTGAGAGACAGGATAGACTTAGTGATTAAAAACAGGTATAAGAGGTTAAATGAGATTATACCCTTTCTTGTCTTTCTTTCCTTGTGGAATACAAATCACTCAAAATCATGGAGTCTAAAAATAACTAGTACATGGGAGATCATCATATTACTCACTATTTAAGCTCAAATTGTTTTGACCTAAAAATCTAATCTATGGAGATGATACATATCTGAAAATGTATAAAAATAAGATAATCAAAAAATTTACATGTACTCATCAAAAGACATAATAATAAAATGCAAAGGAAGGCAATTAAATTAAGTGCACATGTGGTGGTTTGAATAAGAATGGCCCCCATAAGTTGATATAGTCCACCAGGAAGTGGCACTATTTGAAAGGATTAGAAGGATTAGTGGGTGTAGCTTTAGAGGAAGTGTATCACTGTTGGTGAGCTTTGTGGTTTTGAAAGCTCATTGGAGACCCAGTCTCTCTTTCTCTGACTACAGAACAGGATGTAGAACTCTCATCTAACTCTCCAGCATCATGCTGCCTGAGTGCTACTGTGCTTCCCACCCCCATGATAATAATGGACTAACTTTGGAAACTAAGCAAACCCATAATTAAATTCTTTCTTTTGTAAGACTTGCCTTGGTCATCGTGTGTCTTCATAGCAATAGAACAGTGACTAAGACAGCACATAAATACTTAATACAGAATTTAATGCTTCTCTACACTGGAAATGAGAAAAATTAAAACTCAGGCAAGGACATGAAAACACTTCGTAAAACAATATTTACTAACTGCTAATAAACACAGCAAGCAAAGCATTAGGGTATGTAAATATATTCAGGACATCACAAAGCCTCAACTATTGAGCATTGTGTTCCATTGCACCTGATTAAATGTGTCTACAAAATCAAAAGTACTGTCAACAAGGACAGGGCAGATATCTCAACTTTCAGAAGTGCTTGTCATGTAAGCATGAGCATGTGAGTTTGACCCATAGAATCCATGTGAAAATCAGGATGACACACATTTATAATCCCAATGCAGGACATGCAGAGACAAATGAGTACTTGGGTCTCAGTGGCTAACACCCAAACTGAAGCAGGCCCTCAAGGGACTCTGTCTCCAAAAACAAGGTAGATGGTCATCTTGAAGGTTGTCTTGTTGTGTACACACACACACACACACTTAAATACATACACATACACAATTCCCCTACTTTCAAGGTGAAGATGACAGATTACATAGAAGCATATTCAGGGCTCTCTTCATGTCCCTGTTCCTCAGGCTGTAGATGAAGGGGTTCATCATAGGAGTGACCACAGTATACAGAACGGAAGCAAACACCCCTGCCCAGGAACCCTGTGTCCATGTAGAACTGAGGTACACTCCAAGGCAGGTTCCATAGAACAGAGAGACAACAGAGAGGTGAGAACCACAGGTGGAAAACGCTTTATACTTTCCTCCTGCTGTTGAAATCTGCAGGACAGATGTCACTATTTGAGAATAAGAGAAAAGTATCCCAGCAAGAGGGAAAAAGCCCATGATGCCCGTTACAATATATAACACGACATTGTTGATGAAGGTGTCAGAGCAGGCTAGCTTGAGGACTTCAGGAAGCTCACAAAAATAGTGTGGGATTTCCACAACGGCACAGAACGACAGCCTCAGTGCAGTTAAACTCTCAGGCAGGGCTCCAAGAATGCTTATGAGCCATGCCAGGAGAAGTAGCTGGGAACAGAGCTTAGGGCTCATAAGGACAGTATAGTGCAGGGGGTGGCAGATGGCCACAAAGCGGTCATATGCCATCACGGTCAGAAGCAAATTGTCCAGAAGTCCAAAGACCGTGAAAAAGTACATCTGGGTGATGCAGGCCGCATGGTTGATGCGCTTACTCTGTGTCTGGATGTTCAGCAGCATCTTTGGGACAGTGGTAGAGGTGAAGCAGATGTCAGAAAAGGATAGGTTAGAGAGGAATAAATACATGGGTGTGTGCAGCTTAGGATCAGAGACAATGGCCAGCATGATGAGCAGATTCCCAAAGATGGTCACCAAGTACAAAGACAAGAACAGCCCAAAGAGAGCAGACTGAATCTCTGGGTTCTCTGAAAGTCCCAACAGATAAAACTCTGGAATCCCTGTGTGGTTTTCTGGTTCCATGTAAACGAGTTGTCTGTATAAGAGAAGAAACAGGAAGACTGAGCTACAGGAACAAACATAGCGGGTGTTTGTATGCCTCAACTTCAACCCCATGCATTGGTGAGATGGGGCATTTCTTAATGCTTGCTTCTCTTTAGAGGCCGAGGTTTCTAAATTCAGCCATATTCTCCTGTGGGTCACCTCACGTGGGACTCCTGGTAATAACAATTTAGTATTCAGAGCTGACTTTAAATACTCAGCTACCTTAACTCCCCCTCAGCCAGCTGTTATCACCTAAGATCTCTTTTCAATTACTTTCATCTCTCATTTTAAAAAATATATTCTGTGAGGACTTCATATACATACACAATGAACTTGATCACTTCCACTCCTCATTTCTGCCTCCAACTCCTCCCATATTCACCCAACACTTCTAACTTCATACCCTTTTTTTTACAGAGTACAATGTGGTTTTCTTTCTTACTTGTTTTTCTCTTAAAATAGGTAACTATCTTTTAAATTAAAATATAAACTTATCATTTCCCTCCAACTCATCCCATGCCTCACTCAAATTCCTGGCTCCCCTTCTTCAATTGTTATTACTGTATCTATGTGCATATATATGCATAAATACATAGATATAACGCACCAAGACCAGTTAGTGCTGCCCATATGTGCCTGGCTGTGGGGTCATCCACTGAGGTGTGTGGAACCTACCAATGGACACACTCCTGAGGAATAGTACTTGTCCCTCCTCTAGCAGTCATCAGTTGCCAATAGCCCCTTCATAAAGGCTGGGGCCTCAAGATCTCATCCCTTTTTATGCAAGACGTATGCAGATGTCCACAGCTGCTGTGAGTTTACAAGTTACATCATATCTAGAAGACAAACTTCACAACACTCCTCCCCACCCACTATCTCTTACTTCTTTCTGCCTTCTTTTCCAGTGTCCCCTGAGTCTTGCAAGTGTGAGGGGCTGAGAAAGATGCCTCATTTAGGGCTGAGCACTCACAGTCACTGCTTCTCAGCATATTGACCAGTCATGAGTCCACACCGACTGCTTCCCACTCTAGAAAGATGCTTTTCTCACCAAGATTGAGAGCAGTTCAGGTCTGTGGATATAAACATAATTATTTAGAAGGCAATTTGACACCAGAACCAGTTAGCCAAATAACAGTAGTAGGTTCCACCATAAGGCATAAGTCTTCCCAGCCATGAACTTTTGACCATGTCTACAGTACCAGGCATGACATTCCCATGCCACTACAGCAGCAGTGGGAGCATCTTGCCTGGAAGGTCCATAATGTAGAATGCAGGGTCCAGTGCTGGCCAAGCCCCGGATAACTTTTCATCCCCAGCCAACTGCACAGCACCTTCCAGCAGTCTGAAATCTAGACAGCAGTGAAGTAGTTTCCTGGAAGGGTTGAGATTGATATGTGTATATCCTGCAGTCAAAGAGCATGGTATCATTAATTTTAAATGCCATAATAATAAAATTAATTTAAATAAAAAGTTTAAAGTTAGAGTTAAATACAACTTTAATAAGTTATGAGGTCATTAAAAACCCTAAGAGAAGCCAGGTGGTGGTGGCGCATGCCTTTAATCCCAGCACTTGGGAGGCAGAGCCTGGCAGATCTCTGTGAGTTTGAGATCAGCCTGGTCTACAGAAAGAGACCCAGGACAGGCACCAAAACTACACAGAGAACCCCTGTCTCGAAACCCCCCCTCCAAAAATAATAAAATAAAATAAATAAAAAACCAAAAACCACACACAAAACAAAAAACAAAAAACAAAATAAAAAACAAAACAAAACCGTAAGAGAGGGAGAGATGACTCTGCAGTTAAGAGCACCTGTTGCTCTTCAAGGACACCTGAGTTTGAGTCCCAGTAACCACATGGCAGTAACTGTAGTTCCAG
This sequence comes from Peromyscus aztecus, assembly GCA_902168405.1. Lineage (NCBI taxonomy): Eukaryota > Metazoa > Chordata > Mammalia > Rodentia > Cricetidae > Peromyscus > Peromyscus aztecus. The sequence continues at coordinate 10,594 of CABHPQ010149546.1, forward strand.
GGGATCCAATGCCCTTTTCTGGCCTCAGGGAGCACCAGCCACATACATGGTACAAACATACATGGTACAAACATACATGTAGCAAAACATACATGTTTTTAAAAAATGGAGCAAGTATGGAGTATTAAATCACTTTACCAAATGAAGTTCATTCTCATGGAGGACAAGATGCTAGTGAGGTAATTTTGTCTAATTTTAGTTTATAAGAATTATTCAGAGTCCAGTGAGATAGATCAATAGGTAAAGTGTTTTCATGGGGCTGGCAGCCTGAGTTCAGTCTGGGGGATCTACATCATAAAAGGATGGAATGGACACCTGGAAGTTGTCCTCTGACCTCTACAGGAGCACCATAGCATGCCCATAGTCTGTCCCTCAGTAAATAAACAAAATCAAAAGAACTTAAAAAACTAACTCTGATGCTAAAAGGAAACAACCTTCCTCACACAACCAGAGTAAGAAAGTCCCATTGCTTCATTAATAGCAAGTGTAGAAAACTATCCCAAATAAGTTAGGTTAGAAAATATATTCATTGCATACTAAATATGATGACTAGGTTACAGGAAACTCAAAGAAGCAATACACTTCTCATAGTGGCAATTGATTTGTTATCATATAATGAGTCAGTAGAAGGCATTCTGAACATAGTAAGCTCACCTTTATAGGTGCTAAAGACAACTCCATGGACATAATTCTGGGCAAATTCTGAACGCAAGGATCTTGACAACCATACAAAACAGCTTTTTTATCAGCTAATATCCATACAAACATGAAATTATAGGAATAATTTCCATTAATCTCACATTGAAGACAAATATTCATACCTACTACTGTGACTACCAAGTATTGTTGTTATGAATCTTCAAACCAATGTGATTAAAGAAAAAAAGTGATAATGCTTCAAACTATAGCTAAAAGCAATTTAACTATTTTCAGATGAGAAAATGACAGTATAAATTGATTGAGAAGCTATTGCAATCAAAATGTGTATTGTGTAAGGCTAAATATTTAAGCATAAAACATGGCACTTTACTTACTATCAGCAGCAATAAACAGATAATTTGTAGAAAATGGCACATACCTACCCAACTTTCTGGAGCTGGTGAGGTCATGAATCTTAGAGTAGAATGTCCTAACACCACTTTATTAAACTAGTCTGATTCCTAACTGACTTCTGAATACTTATCCTCATACCCACATATGAGTGGAGCTCTCATTCCTCATCAAAGATCACACCTCATCACCCATTCTCTTTGTAGAGATGGTAGAAACACTGTAAGAGCCAGAGGACCAGGAAGTCTGCTGTGAGACTGTGTCTCCTAGGAATGACAAGGAAGCTATACCCATGATAACTCAACAACATGGCTGTGTATACAGAATCTGAACAATGACCACACCAGTAGACATGATAGCAGGGAAGGGGGATGTCTCAGGGGGTCCCATCCCTAGACAGAGAACTACAGGCAACTAAGGACTGCTGAGAGAGGGAGAATTAGTCATCCTAGGGATGAGCCTCTAACTCACTGTTTACCCAATACCAAGTGGCCAGCCTTAACAGTATATGCATACAAGCAACTAAATGGACTCAGCATGTTTTATTTATATATTTATGCAAATATATAACAGCACTTAAAGAAAAAGAAGACATAAATGTGAGGAGTGAGGGTTACAGGGAAGGGATTGAGGAAGGAAAATGGAGAAGAGAAATGATGTAAGTATATATTAATTAAATATATATTAAAAAGAATCTAGATTAAACAAGCAAGTAGAGGGGCCAGGAGAAGTATAGCCAATAAGGTATTGGAGGTGGGGGTGAATATAATTAAAGCACACTGGATGAAAATGTCACAATGTAGCCAATTATTTTAGAAATTAAAATATATGAGTAAACATCATCATAAAGAAAAAAAATATTTCAGAGTGAAGGTGTGAAACTCCACAGCTTCAGGATGACTGTTCTAACTGTACAGAAGTTCATTGCAGTGTGTAGAATTCAGACCTGGTTAATTTTGGTGTGTGATGATTTTTACTTACAAGTTTTTATAATACAGCTCTTTTTTCTTTTTTCTTTCCTTTTTTTTTTTTTATAGATAGTGTTTCTCTTTGTAGACCAGGCTGTCCTAGAACTTGTAGAGATTAGCCTGCCTATGCTTCATGAGTGCTGGGATAAAAGGCATGTACCACCACCACCCAGCAATAAAGCTTATTTTTAAAGGCAAAAATTGTGACATGCACAGAGAAAATTTTGGACATTGAAAGAGATCAGCTTACAAATGAATAAGTCATATTTATAGTGCTTACATTTACAGGAACTATATTAATCTTTTATATGTGGAATGACTTCATTGCATCCAATCCATATCCTCAGAAATACATGGAAGGGGGAGCTATCAATCAGATTTCATAGGTAACTGAAGGAGACTTTAATGAATGATGGATAGATGTGTGAGCAATGAGGTGCAAGGTAGGTAAGAACTAGTAGGTGATCCGAAGACATGAACATTGAATAAAACACAAAGGAAACCAAACAAAACCCTAGGAGAAGCAGGAAATTCTTACAGATGATGGGAAAAGAAAACCTGTAGATAGGATGTCAGGAAGACCAAGGAGCAAGAGGGATGCTGAGTATGAAAAGCTGCGGTTAAACCTGAGGCTTCCTTTTGATTAGTCACTTGCCCCTTGTAAATTGTTTCTGAAGCAGTGACATTTCCTTGTTTCCTAAGCCAAGGCTATTCAACAGGAAGAATTACTTCTCTATCCTCTTATTTACTGTACTCAATCAGATGCTCATTTTCAGATGTGTTGTGCATCTTACCTTTCAGAAAAGTGGATGGTGGAGCTAATGCATCTGCAAGGCCATGGAGATGGTGTAAAGAATGATTCCTGAACCACAGTAATGTTCTCTGGAGCAGAAGGGATTTTTTCATATATGCTTGGATTCATGAACTAATGGCAACGTCTGGATCTGTACTGTTTATTTAGTTCCAGAAACTTAATTCTCAGAGCCTCTCATTAAATATAAGTTTTTAATGTTGTAATCTCTGGGCAATATACTTGCTAGGAATCTGGGGACCAAAGCATTAATCACAAAGTCCCAATCAATTTTGTTCCCTTGTGGTTATTGTATTCAGAAATGGTGCCACCTCCCCCAAGGGTCATTACAAAACTACTGATAAGTATGTAAAAGGAAATAAAGAAGCATGTTATATAATGAAAATGAACAACTTATAAACAGTATTTAACACTTACAAGTATATATGCATTCAATATTGAAGAAGACACAATCAATACTAATGGACCTGAAGGAACAGACAGAATGCAGTAAATAACAGCAAGGAATTCCAATGTACCACTTCCAGGATTAGGCAGATTGGGCAGCAAATCATACAGAAGCATTGGACTCCATCACTTTGAGCAAGTGGTGTTAATAGTCTGTAGTACTGAACCCAATCAAGACACAGATCACATTCTGCTTACATTCCAGGAAGCATCATATCTTGGGTCAAGAAACAAGTCTGAAACAGTTTAAGAAGACTTAAATAAAAGAAAATATCTTTTCTAATAAAAATTCCTGAAACTAGCAATTAGTAGTAAGTTGGATTTCAAAAAATTAACAAGGACTCTGTAATTTAAAACTATATTTCAAATAAACAATGGCCTAATAAAGAAATGGACTGCAAAATCTAAAAAACCCTAGGAGAAACAAAATGAGAAATACAACACATGAAGATTTATAGCACGAAGTAAAATCAATCCTAAGAAGAATATTCATATTAATGAATACTATCATGAAAATGTAGAGATGGCATAAGGAAACAACATCATACCTCAATGAAATACAAAAAGAACAAACAGCCTGGATGATTTCAGAATGAAGAAAAAATTCAAATTTTAAAAATATTAATAGCACACCTGCTAGAATTCTTGACACCTCCTTCTTTCCTTTGTTGGCTGTGACGCCCTGAGGATGAAAGAAGATACAGAAACTCCTGACCACGTCTGTAAGCATAGCCAGCAATCAGAAGGCCAGGAGAATGTTGGAGGCATGCATTGCCACAGGATCAACTCCAACAATCATCATCCAGGTGACTTTGGAAAAGTTTGTATGAGGCATTACCACTGAAATAGGAACCAGACCTTCTGCCAGATTGTCAGCCTGAACAAATTGTGGGCATGCTCAGTGAACAGACACTGGTAGATGCTGTAAAAAACAAGCCTGGAGCTGCTCCACCATTGCTGTGGTGTGATCCACATACTGCAAAGTTCTGGGGAAGAAAGAGTCCCTAAGCACCTGTCACCATGAAGGACAAATTCTTCAGCAGAAGGGCTAAGAAGATATAGGAAGTTGGAGATGCCTGTTTCTTGGTTGCTTGAAGCTGCACCGGGAGGTTTAAATTGAATGCTAACATTCTTTTTAAAAAACTGAATAAAATAAAGACTAGGATAAGCAGTACACAACTTTACTCAGCTGAGCTGTTTGAAATGGTAAACAAAACTGATAAAACTTTGCTATACAAACTTTGAGAAAAGCAAAATAAATTGAATCAGAAATAAAGACAATACCAGAAATGTCTGAAATATAAAGAATCATATGTAATGACTGCTAATGATTATTATTGGTAAATATATTAAATTCTCTAGAAAAAATGGAGAAATCCTTGTACATGTACAACAACATACAAAGAAACATACCAGCAAAAGATAGAAAGACCAAACGGCCTAATAATAAGAGGAAAATCAATCTATAATAGCCTTCCTTCACAGGAAAGCCAAAAGACATTAGTGGTTATTGAAGCTGAATTTTGCATATATTTCAGAAAAAATAATGCCAATATTTTTATTCTTTAGTAAACACTGAAGATGGGAGAGTCTTTCAAAACTCATCACATGAGAGCAGGCTAGCCCTTAGGTGAAAACCTGGATAGGACACAGAAAGCTAAAGGTTGGTGTATTTGACTAAAATAGAAGCTGAAATCTTTCACAAAATATGAGCAAACAAAACCCAATTGTATGAAAACAGATTGTACATCATGATTAAATAGTTTCCTAAGAGAGCAAGATGGTTCAATGTAGCAATCAATAAACAAGATACATCATATCCTCAGAATGAAGGAAAACACTGTATGATGGGTCTATAGGTTGACAGTGACCATATAATAGTTATCAATCTTTCAGGAATAAAAAGATGCTGGAAATTATGAGGAGCAGGGCATCTCTAACACAATCTTGGCAGAATGTGTTAGACATTACATAAAGAATATGAACATAACACAATCCCCATCAAAATTCCAACTGAATTCTTCATAGAAATTGAAAAAAAGTATCTTAAATTTTGTATGTAAACACTGAAGAAACAGGGCAACTAAAATAATCCTGAACATTAAGAATATATATGAAAAAAATCCATTTTCAAGAAATGAAAGGTTTAAAAAAATCAAAGAAAAGGAAAACTGCTCGAGGTATTGCCATCTACTATACCTTTATAGTAGAGTCATATTAATAAAAACACATGGTGCTCACATAAAACCAGAACACTGATCAATGGATTAGAATTGAGGACTCACATATAAGTCTACACTCCTACATCCATCAGATTTTTGACAAAGAGGCCAACAGTACACATTGGAACAAAAAGCATCTTCAACAAAATGGTCCTGAACAACTGGATAGCTACATGTAGAAGAATGAAACTAGATCATACATCTCACTCTGCATAAAACTCAACTCAGATGGGTCAAGGACCTCAACATAAGACATATTCTGAAACTGAGAGGAGGAAGTACAGGTTATGCTTGAACTCATTGGCACAAGAAAGGACCTTCTTTTTTTGAAGGCAAACAGCAGAATCATTTATTCTATGATGGCAAAGGCCTTATATACCCTCCTCCCAACACCCAGGCTGTGTCCTAATCTGGTGACATTGAGTGGTCACCCCTTATTGACTGGGCATGATCAGGAACTCTGACAGTGAACAGGTGATATTGTATGGTCACCCATCATTAGTTAGACATGATCAGGAACTCTGACAGTGCATGTTGCTAGGCCCTCAGGCAGACTCTGCATGATCAGGTACTTTGGCAGCAACTGTTGTAAGGCCCTCAGGCAGACTCCAGTTTGGCTCATAAGGAAGTACATTATGTGCATGCCTTGGCAACTGGTTTGAGCCAATTTCCTCGACCCTATGGGCCTGTTCTACTACATTCAGGTAGTCAAAGACTATTGTAATATGCGAAGGTTTTAACAGATTATTTAGACACAAAGTTTTACTCCTGTGTAAAGTGCAAAACATTATCACACTGACTACATTTATAGGATTTCTTTGCAATATGACTTTTTCTCATGATTTTGAAGATTCCTGATAGACACAAAGGCTTTACCACACTGATTACATTCATATGGTTTCGCTCCAGTATGTGTTCTTTTATGCATTTGAAGATGACTGTAATGTACAAAGGCTTTTACCACATTGATTACATTCTAATGGTTTCTCTCCAGTATGTGTTCTTTTATGTACTTGAAGAGTACTGTGTTGTGCAAAGGCTTTTCCACACTGATTACACTCATATAGTTTCTCTCCAGTGTGTGTTCTTCTATGAATTTAAAGATTACTATGTCCTGCAAAGGCTTTACCACACTGATTGCATTCATATGGTTTTGCTCCAGTATGTGTTCTATTATGCATTTGAAGATGACCGGGATATGCAAAGGCTTTTCCATATTGATTACATTCACAGTGTTTCTCTCCTCTGTTTTCTTTTATGCATATGAAGATGATTGTGTATGCAAAGGCTTTACCACATTGATTACATTTATAGGGCTTCTCTCCAGTATGTGTTCTTTTATGCCGTTTAAGATGATTTTGTTGTGTAAAGGCTTTATCACACTGATTACATTCATAGGGTTTCTCTCCAGTATGTGTTCTTTTATGCATTCAAAGAATTTTTTGACATCCAAAGGCTTTACCACACTGATTACACTCAAAGGATTTCTCTCTAGTATGTGTTCTTTCATGCATTTGAAGACGATTGTGACGTGCAAAGGCTTTACCACATTGATTACATACAAAAGATTTTACTCCAGTATGTGATCTTTTATGCTTTTGAAGGTTATTTTGACATGCAATGCTTTTACTGCATTAATTATATACAGAAGGTTTCTCTGTAGTTTGGCTTCTTTCATTCCTTTCATGTTGTCTAGAACTTTGACAATGTTCTTCAATATTATGGTCTTCCCAACTGTATCCTATAATAGTGAGATTCCTATAGGTCTCTAGCATCACATCTTTGTGGAGTTTCTTCTGGGAAGGATCCAGCAAAGTCCATTCTTCCCAAGTGAAGTCAACATGCACATCATCATAGATAACTGCATTCATGTCACAGTTTCCCAGCTCACCCCTTATCTCTCCTCAGCTCTCTGCAGCAGCACTCACAGCACACCACAAATAACCAATTGCACCAGCTCCTCTTCAAAGCCAAATCTGAAGCTGGACCTTCTTCTTTTTAAAAAAGAAGTGTGTACAAAAATGTTTTGCTTCCATGTATGTATGTACACTAGTGTGCATGCCTGGTACCTATGGATGTCAGAAGACAGCTTCAGATTCCCTGGAACTGCATGGAGTTATGGTTCGTTGAAAGCCACTATGGGGGTACTGGGAAACAAATACACGTTCTTTGTAAGGGCAACAAGTGCCCTTAACCAGTAAGCCATCACTCCAGCCCCAGCAAAGCACTTTCTGAACAGGAGCATTTTAGCTCAGGTGTTAAGACCAACAATATTAAATGGGACCTTGTGAAACTAAAACATATTGTCCAGCAAAGAATGCCACCATTGAAGTGAAGATATAGCCTGCATAATTGGGGAAAATGTTTACCAGCCATACATCTGACAGAAGATTAGTGTCTAGAATGTACAAAGAACTAAAAAAACAAACAAACAAACAAACAAAAAAACACAAAAATACAAAAACCAAACCCAGATGTCAAGAAATCAAACAATCTAAGTAGAAATTGGGCAGGGGTGCTGTGCTGGGGGACAGTGTTACTTTTCCTTACAGTGGTAACAACTGGTGGTTTGGTCATGCCTCAGTGGATAACACTATACTCATTAACATATGAGCAACACTAATTGGACTCAGTGGACTAAAATAAATAAATAAGAAGATGCATTTGGAAGAGAGATTTGTTAGAGGATCCTTGGGGAAGTTGGAGAGGGATGTACTGATGAATATGATCAAGATACATTATATACATGTATTAAAACGTCAAAGAATAAATTAAAAATATTATAAAATGGGACATGGAACTGAACAGAGAGTTCTCAAAAGATGAAATACTAATGGATGTAAAACATTCTTTTAAATGTTTAGCTTCCTTAGCCATCAAGGAAATACAAATTAAAACTACTTTGAGATTTTTGTCTTACCCCAGTTAGAACAGCATAGATAAAAAAAAATGCTCATGAGGATGTTAGGAAAGGGGAACACTTACTTCACAGCTGGTGGGAGTGAAAACTGATCAGCCACTATGGAAATCAGTGTGGCAGTGCCTCTAAAAGTTAGAAATAAATCTACTACATAATCAGGCTCTACAACTCTTGGGCATATTCCCAAATGACTCTGTATTCCACTATAGAAATACCTGTCCATCCATGTTCATTGCTGCTTTATTCACAAGAGCCAGGAAATGGAAACAGCCTAGAAATATCAACTGATGAATAGACAATGAAAATATCATACAATATTCAGCACAACATTTTCCAGCTGTTAAGGAAAAAAGAATTCTATCTTTTTTAGTGTGCCTTAAATTCAATCAGAAAGTGGTTGGTTGATCCATAAGATTGATGCCACTATTATACCAGTGGGTAATATCTTGCCAGGTTAGTCATTAGTATAACTTGCAAGGCTCACAGCTGGGTTGGTTGATGATTACTTTTCTCTTCCAGTAGCACATACAGCACCTTTCATCACTCTGAAAGCTTCCAGGTCAGTACCAGCTCAATTTCTTCATGTGACTCTAATATGTGGAGTTTTTCAACAAAGGGCTTTTACCATCAAGTGATGGACAGTAACCATGAATATTGGCAACAACCTGTAATGTGTAGGAGGTATTTGGGAACTTCCTAGTAAATAACTCTTGAAAGTAACACTTCTGTATGTATGTGTATAGAATTCCCTTTTAAATCTTTAGATTAGTGTATTCTATCTCCCCTCTCTTGAAAGCCCCTCCTCATTGCCACTTAGTCATTTCCTGACCTCTATAGGCATTCTAGATTTATCTAAAGATTCAAAGATAACAACCACAAATGAGTTAAAATAATGTTTATCTTTTTTGTTTGGGTTACCTTACTCAAAATTATTGTCTCCAACTCCATCTATTTACCTGGGAATTTCATAATTTCATTTATTAAAGTTCAATAATATTCCCTTGTGTAAATATATACATTTTCATTATTTGTTCATCATTTGATTTCCAAGCCTTGCACCATTATCAGACCAAGAGTCTATGGCTAGACAGATCATTGACCCTAGGAGGGAACCTACTACTATTATTCTAGTAAATAAGCATTGTATTAAACTAACAGCTAGTGACTTATCATTATATCCATAGAGTAAGGCAGCTATGAACCCTTCTCAGAAAAGCTTTCTTTGTAGTAGATGACTATCAACACAGAGACCCTACAACTGACCAAGTTGCAGAGAATAAGAAACTACAGAATGGTCATCCATAAATATGACATACAGTACACCCCCACCTTCAAAGGCTCTGGGATCAGTTTGAAAGAGGGGGTAGAAAGAGTGTAAGAGACAGAAGATCAAGTACAGAAAACAGTGTCTTCTGGACACAAGAGGGGAGATTCACATATGTACTCCTCACAGTTGTTGCAACAATATGCACAAGACCCATGCAAGACCAAATCCCATCATGAAGAGGGACATATACTTCCACCCCTAGCCAAGGCTCTGTCAGTAGCTCTTAGTTGCTGCCAAGTAAGTGTCAGTTTTCATGAAGAATATATCCTCTGATAAGTCTACCATGCTCCCTCCAATGGAAGGCCATACATCCAAGAATATTTGGGCAGCACAATTGTTATTAAAGGGATTAAGGAAAGGAAACAAAGTTGGATGGAAAGAGAAGCAGAGTGGATATGGGAAGAGTTGGGAGAGGGAGGGTGAATATGATCAAAACATGTATGAAATTCTCACATAATTAATGAAACACACACATATATGAAGAAAAATTTATCTACAACTAGAAATGATCATTCTGAGTGAAGTTACTCAGAGGCAGAAGACAAATATCTCATGTTTTTTTTCTTATTTGGGCATGTTAGCTTTGAATTTTCAGAGATGTGTGTTTCATTTGCTATACACATAGAGGTAAGGAAATTAGTAAGAGATTATATAGGGATGTCAAGGGATGGGAGAATTGACATCAGAGAGGCTTTCTCTGGCAGCTGATGAGAGCAGATGCAGAGACTCACAGCCAAACATTAGGTGGAGCTCAGTGAACCTCTTGAAAGAGAGGGAGGAAGGACTTAGGACCCAGAAGGGTCTGGGACACCAGGAGAACATGACCCACAAAATCAACTAAACAGTACAAATAGGGACTCACAGATTGAAGTGGCAATCACCAAGCCTGCATGTGTCTGAGCTCTGCATATGTGCTGTGGTTTTTAGCTTGGGGTTTTTATGGGACTCCTAAGAGTGGGAATGGGGTGTCTCTGACTCTTTTGCTTGGTTTTGGGACATTTTTCTCTTAATGTGTTGCCTTGTCCAGCCTTGATATGGGGGTATGTGCCTAGTCTTACTACATCTTCTTATGCTGTGTTTGTTTGATATCTCAGGAAGGCCTGCTCTTTTCTGGTGGGAACCCACCCCACCTTTTACTCCAGGGTACTCTTGAGGAGTGAGGGATAAGAGATTTAGATAGAAGGATAGAGGGGAGAGAAACAGATAGAAATACAGGATAGCCTTAGGAGGGCCTGGATCCTCATCTGCCTGCCTCTTATATCTCTTCTAAAGGGCTTTTAAAAGGAATGCCAAGGGGCAGGGCAAAAGACCTTCTCTTGCTAGATCAAAGCATACTGCACATTCAAGTGCAGACCCTTCCAAACACCTGGTAACCACACACGTGGTCAAGCAATGTAGTGGGTAGCCATTCCAACCTTGATCTGGAAGTTCCAACCCCCATTGAGGCTTCAGTAACTGTCACGCCTACAAGGTGGGGGCCAAGAGAGGACCCTGAAGACCCAAGATCCGGATGTGCCAGCTCTCTTGGTTCCTGGACCCTGGATGCTGGAGGTAGATTGAGCAGAGTTCTCCAGAGAACACCACTGGACTGCACCATGCCTTTCTTAGACCCTGCAACCTACCTATCCCTTCATTTGTAAGTTACGCCACTAAATAAACCTCCCTTTTAACTACGTGGAGAGGCCTTAATAATTTCACCAATATCTGGTGCCCAATGTGGGGCCTGAACCCATGACCCTGAGATTAAGAATCTCTTGCTCTACTGACTGAGCTAGTCAGGCAAAACTCTCCAGCTACAAAGCAATCCTCTAATGCAGCTTTGCTGGGCAAAAGCAAGCTCAGATCTCATGAGGAAACCTTTGTGTGCCTCCACAATTCTCTCTTCTTGATATAAAAAGTCCACTCCCAGGCCCCTCAGATAGACTATGCCTGTCTTAGGTTGTCCTCCTTGATTGATCTTCCTTACCAATCTTGGAGATATACTTTCCATCAAACATACTCTAGCTTAGGTTGGAAGCTATCAAGAAGAAAGTTGCTCATCTTTGACTACCAGCCTCTGGCAGGAGGGGGTACAAGGCTTAACTCAGCTCTGGCCCAGATCCCTACTGAGCTTGCAAACAACCACAGTGATCTCAATAGCTACCACACCTCTCAGTAAAATAGTAGAGGATAATAAAGATGGAATATCCTTTTTGGAATGGGTCTAAGGTGACTACAGCAGTCTCAGCGGCACCAAGCCCTCTTCCTGGATCAAAATTCTCCCCTAACAGTTGTTCAATGAAACTTTCAAGAGACTATTTTGATTCCCAGGGAAAACAATCATTTCAAATCATTTCAAAGTATCCACTCAAGTAAACAAAAACCCATGCTAATTATAAAGACACTTTTACAAACTAACTCAATTGTGGGGGGCTTATCCCTTTTGGGGAGGCCTACCTCTTTCTAAACAGAAACAGAAGGAGTGGAAACTTCTAGGAAGAAGACAGAAAAACTCCCCTAATTATGACACCTTCAGTTAAGTTTTCCAGAGGCCACTGAAATCATAAAATTATATTTTAAGCTATTTTAAAATGTATTCAAATATATCTGAAGTTAAAAGAATCATAAAAATTTCAGAATGTTTCTAATGTGATTGATTTGGTTTATCTTTTAAAAATTAATGTTATCTAATTTGTCCAGACTAGACAGATATTGATGGAGTAATAAAAACATTTCTAATATGAACTTACATTTAACATTTACACTTTTTGCAGACTCATATTCAACATTTGGAGTTACATTTAACATTTACACCCTTCACAAACACACATTCAACATATACTTATTTATAGTTTTTACAAACTCATATTCAAAAGGAAACTCTATAGAACTACTTTATAAACTTTATATTCAAAAGGAAACTCTATAGGATTATCTTACAGACTTTAGCACATATCTGGGAGAGATTTTTTTAGAAAAACTATTTACCAAAATTATATTCAAGAGGGAACTCCATTAGCAAACATTTTGAAAGAATCTCTTAACAGAATTAACTTATATTCAAAAGCAAACTCTATTAGCAAACAACTAGAAGAGGTTTCTTTTTCTTTCTTTCTTTTTTTTTTTTTTTGGTTTTTTGAGACAGGGTTTCTCTGTGTAGCTTTGCGCCTTTCCTGAAACTCACTTGGTAACCCAGGCTGGCCTCAAACTCACAGAGATCCATCTGGCTCTGCCTCCTGAGTGTTGGGATTAAAGGCGTGCACCACCACCGCCCAGCTATAAGAGGTTTATTTTTGTTTTGTAAATATATATATTTTTATTTTATAATTTAATTTAATTTTACATATCAGCCATGGATTCTCTTGTCCTCCCCCCTCTTTGCCCCCCCCCCTGCCTAGAAGAGGTTTCTTAACTGAACTATTAACAAGACAGAAAGTATGAAAATCATTTCTAAAGTTTGGAGTTTATAGCCAGCTTTGATATCATTCTGAAAGTTTTCTTGAGAGTTTTAAGTCAAAGCCTAATTCATTTGAGCTTGACTAGGAATAAAATTCCCTCTTCTTAATTTTTTAAAGCTGCTTTTTAAGATCACCATGAGTGCTTTTAATGATGCCCATGTTTCCTTCTTGTATCTTAAGCACAACTCAATCCCATAAGTTTTTTTTCAAACTCAAAGCAATTTCCCAGTGTAAGGACCATTTTCTCCTGTTTTCTAAAAGATTGCAGAGTAGCTTGTTGACAAACAGTATTAGCATTTTAATTATCTCTTTAGAGGCAAGTTATTCACCTGTTTCTAGTTCTCAAGAGGTACAGCTAAGCTTTATAACATTGCTTGGAAAAGAAACTGCATTTTGTGCAAAAAAAAAAAAACCCAACAGTTTTTGTGCAGTATCAACATTTTGAGCTGAAAAACTACATTTCCCATACTGCCTTTCTCTATATTGTCATGCTGTTACCTTATGTACTACATTTCCCATACTGCCTTTCAGGTCCCAGAGAAAACTTCCTTTCACATGGTCTGTATTAGTGCTTTTGATTTTATCACAGGAGATTTTTTTTCCTTCCCTAAACTTTCATTGGGACACCTGCATTACTGTTTGACAGGTGTACCTCTCTAGATTTTTCACATAACACTATTACCAGAGTGGATCACATTTGTCTGCATGCACTCAGAAAAGCATTTGTCTCCCACCTTACCTGGTCAGTGGAAGGAAATAAAAGCACGTGAACTAAAAGCTTTTACAGAAAAGACTTTTCCCCAACAGAAAAGAGTTTTCAGAGAATTTTTTTTCACAGCTGTGGACTCTGCTTAGTCCCACCTACCAACTCAGGGCTTGCAGTTGTGTGGGTGACTGTTGCCATTCCCACTGGTTTTGTTTGTAGGGCCAAATTTACCCTGCTTTTTTATGCAGGCATTTTTCTCTGGGTCCTGCACTGCCTCTGCCTTGGCTTCATGCTAGAGGAAGCTGTTCAACAATTTTAAGTGTTAGAATTCCTGGCCACTCCCCCAGCTACATAACTATGCATGCACCTGCAAAACGATTAGTCATTACAGGGCTCTACATCCTACATAATCTGTGCACTGCTTGGTTACATAATTTGCATGCAGTGTGATCATGCAATATATGTGTATGTGTGGCATAGCTCCATAAGTCCATATGTGCATGTGCAGGGGAATCCATAAAAAGTGAGTCACACACTCCTCCCCCCTTCAATCTTCAGGTCTCCAATTTCTTTCAGCTTTGTTGACTGCAACACACTTCTTTCTCTTAGGCTGGTTCTACTACCTGTTAGCAACTTTCCTCAGCAACTACCCCATGACTCTTGCATCTCCAAAATTTTTGGAGTCTCCAAGGAAGTCCAGTCTTCACCTTCATAGCTTCACACAATGGCCTCTTGGGGCCTCCATGCAGGGAAAACCCTGCCACATGCCTGCCTCAGCACTTTCTTTAGTCACAGTGAGAGATTCCCTAACACCATTCTTGTATCCTTGACTCTAGAGCCAGAACCATGTGGCCAAAGTTACCAAATCCTGCTGCTTGCTGGAGTTGGAACATGGTCCCTTGTTCAATTACATTTTCACTAGCTTTCTTTTTTCCATAGTTTCCTTCACTATGTAAGCTTGACTGTCCTGGAACTTGATCTACAGATCAGGCCAACCTTGAACTTAGAGATCCACCTGCCTCTGCCTCCAGAGTGCTAGAATAAAGAGGTGTACCACCACACCCGACTCTAAGCTTTTCTTTAATTTCTTTTCACAAGTTAGAAGCTTAGCTATGTAGGGTCTTTCCCTGAGGTAACCATTCCCTTTACTTCATTTAATATCAAGCTTTACATTAATCTGCTTATCTCCTTGAACATAGGACTTAGCTCCATCCCACTTCTTGGTACATTTCTCCTCAAATTGTACATTTTGTAGTTTTCCTTGCTTGGTTTGTTCCTTTTCATTATAGATCTGTATAATAGTAATCACCTATAACCACGCCACGGAGTCTATACTAGGATATTTTGAGATTTCCTCTGCCAATAGAATCAATCCAAAACTCTTCATTTTAGTCTCATGCAAATTTTTCAGGCAAGGGCAAAAGGCATGCACATTCTTCACCAAAATATTACAAGAATGGTCTCTAGGCCACATATTAAGACTCTTCTCCTCTGAAACCTCTTGAGCTAGGCCACCACAGTTTAAATCACTCTCAGCATCACTATCTTTCATGCTCTTTCTTGGTTTCTTCTTTAACCCATCCATTATTCAGTTGAATTGCTTAATCTCCATGAGTTTGTGTACTTACTAAAGATTTGTATTCTGTCAGTGTTAAGTTTTACTGTATTGTAGTCAGATAGGCTACACAGAGTTGTTTTAATCTTTCTGAATTTGTTAATCTCTTTCATGTTTGAGGATGTAGTCTATTTTAGAGAACCTTCTATATACTGCTCAGTAGAAAATGTATTCTTTGGTGTTTGGGTGGAATACTTTGTATATATGTTAAGTCCATTTGATGTGTGATATCATTTATTCTGTGTCTCTTGGCTTAATTTTTTTGTTCAGATGACCTGTTGTGGTTTGACAGAAAATGGCCCCCAAAGGGAATACTATTAGGAGGTGTGGTCTTGTTGGAGTAGGTGTGGCCTTTTTGGTGGAAGTGTGTCACTGTGGAGGCAGGTATTGAGGTCTCATATATGCTCAAGACATGCTCAATGAGACAGGCCACTTCCTGTTGCCTGCCTGTCAAGATGTAGAATTCCCCAGCACCATGTCTGCCTGCATATTGCCATGTCTCACTATGATGATAATGGACTGAACCTCTAAACTGCCACCCAATTAAATGTTTTCCTTTATAAGAGCTGCCATAGTCCAGAGAGAGCTGACCTGAGCTAGTGGGAGCTCAGGGATTCTGGACCAACAGCTAAGGAGCCTGCATGAAACCAACCTAGTCTCTCTACAGTTGAATGACAGTTGTGTAGCTTGGTCTGCTTGTGGGGCCCCAAGCAGTAGGATCAGGTCCTGTCCCTGGCAAATGAGATGGCTTTTGGAACCTATTCCCTATGCTGAGATGCCTTGCCCAACCCTGGTGCAGGGCCAGGAGTTGATCCTGCCTCAACTTGATGTGCCATACTTTGTTGACTCCCATGGGAGGCCTGTCACTTCCTGAACAGAGGAGGAATGGATGCAGGGGTAGACAGAAGGTGGGAGGGAACAAGAAGAGAGGAGAGAGGAGAAACTATGGTTGGCATGTAAAATAAATGAAAAATTTTAATAAAAAAAAAGAAAGAAAAAGTTGCCATGGTCATAGTGTCTCTTCACAATAATGTAAACTCTAACTAAGACCTGTCTATCAGAGAAAGTAGGGTATTGAAATCAGTAATGGTTTGGTGCTAATCTGTATCTTCAATTCCAGTAGTGCAATTTTTATGAAATTGAATGTGTTAGGTCCAAAGTGGGCCCACTCCAAACCCCCAAATGACAGTGCTGGTGGCAATGTCATCAGTTGCAGTCTGGGCTCAGCTCAGGCTGGATTTTGACAGGTAAACAGAAGGACTGATACTAAAATCAGAATTCCTCAGAAACCTTATAAAGTGGGTTTCTGTTTACCAGGAAAAGCCATTCCTTTATTTGCCTCATGCAGCCTCCTACCCCCAGAAAGGTCATCTACTTCTCTATTAACTCAAACAACTCACCAACAGATCAAAGCCCCACATTAGTTCCCAGACTGTTCCACCTAACCTGACTACCTCCTGCCACAACACAACCCCTTATAACTGGCAAGATTCTTCCACCATTTTTGCCAACCTCTCTGACACCCAAGAGAAAGCCTTGACAATTTGAGTAAACTTTTCTTTTTCCACCCATGGAGTGGCCTAATTCAGTGGTTTTGCTGTGCCCTCCCTTACAGGGTGTTCTAGAGTTTGGTGTAGATATGTTTAGTGAATAATGTCTTCTGGTTGAATTGTTCCTTTGATTAGAATGAGGTGTCCCTCTTTATCTCTTCTAATTAGTTTCATTTGAATCGGTTTTGCCAGGTATTAGGATAAGAATAAACAATGCTTGCTTGCTTCTTGGTCCCCTTTGACTGCAGTAGTTTTTCTATCCTTTTCCTGTAAGATGTGCTTCTTCTTCTTTTTTTTTTTTTTTGGTTTTTTTCGAGACAGGGTTTCTCTGTGTAGCTTTGCGCCTTTCCTGGAACTAACTTGGTAGCCCAGGCTGGCCTCGAACTCACAGAGATCCGCCTGGCTCTGCCTCCCGAGTGCTGGGATTAAAGGCGTGTGCCACCAACGCCCGGCCAAGATGTGCTTCTTGTTGACAACAGAATGATGTATTTTGTGTCTTAATTCATTCAGCTCTCCTGTGCCTTTTGATTAGAGGATTGAGGTTTGTGTGGATTGCAGTCATTGTATTATTTATTTTTGGGGTTGTGTTCTCAGAGTTACTTGGTGTTCAGCAATGATAGCTTTGTTTTACTTTCTACAGTTTCTTGTCTCTGCTCATTCCTTTCTCCAGTCCAAAACACTTCTTCCTGTGTTATCTTTAGGGCTAGTCTGTGGGTTATAAATGTTTAAGCTGTTTTCATCACGGAAAGCTTCTTTCTCCTTCAACAGTGACAGAGTTTGTCTGGGTACATTAGTCTAGGTTGGCTGTTGTGGTCTTTTGGGACCTGGAGTGCATTGCTCTAGGCAATGCTGGCTTTCAAAGTTTCCACTGAGAAATCAACTTATTCTGGTGGGTTTTTCTTTATGTGTGACTTGTGTTTTTTCTAGGGCAGCTTTCCATACTCTTCCTGTGTTCTGTTTATTTAGTGTCTTAAAGGTATGCTGAAGGAGGTTTCTCTTCTGATCTTGTAAAGGTATGTCTGTCATTGACCTAGGATTCTTCTCCCTCATCCATTCCTATAAATCCAAAGTTTGGTATTTTCATAGTGTCCCACATTTTCTACACGTGTCTTTCCTGAGAGAGTTTTTTTTTTCATATTATTTTTTCTTATTTCTTCTATCCTCTATCTTCAAATCCTAATATTCTAGCTTCAGCTTGGTTCATTCTACTTATAAGACTTTCCCTTGAGTTTTCTCGTTGGGTTATTGCGTTTTCAATATTGTCTTCATTTCAGCTTAAGTTCTCTTTATTGAATTTGATTTTCAAATCCGGAGTTGTCTTCATCAGTTCATTCATCCTTATGTTTATGTTTTCATGGGCATCACTCTGGTGTTTTAAGTTCACTGGGTTATTGCTTTTGTCTGCTTTAAACTCCTTTAGTTCCTTAATGAAGCTTATGACTGTTCTTTTTAAATTATGTGTCCCAGTTTTCAACTAGGTAATTGTCATTGGTGAACACTTCTATAGGACTGGTGAATGGTGGAGGGGGAGCATGCTATTCTGTGACTTTTCATCTTATTTGTGTTTTTGCAAAGAGAACAGGGCATGTGTACTTGTTTTGTTGAGTCATGACTGAGCAGTATCTATCCTCCAGGTCCATCCTAGACCACACATCCTGTGTTCTGGCCTTACCTGGTGAATTTGACCTCTTATCTCTCTCCTACCTGTGTCTCTGTGTGTCATAGCATGGGTGTGTGGGTTCACACAGGTCCATGGAATGAAGACTCAGAGGCATCTTAAGAATGAATATAGTCTTTCATGGCTGCAGTGGGGTCTATCCTCAAAGGACTGAAGCACTAGCCCTTCACCTAGGGCATTTTTATTTCTAATCACAGTTTAGCCAGTTAATTTCTGTACCTTCAAAGCAGCCTAAATGGAGCTCCCAGAGATAAAATGCCCAGTGCAAATTACTTGATTTCTCAGGTACCACCATTTTCTGGGTTTCCTGAACCAAGTTTTGCATAGGCCTTTGATCCTTGGGAGACTCTCTGATCCTTGACTCTCAGACAAGATTCACATAGGGTGGTGAGTGAAACAAAAGGTAAGAGAAAGAAAAGGTGTGGTTAAACAAAAGAAGGATTAGGGCTAGGTGCTACTCTCTGAAACCAGGCCAGGAGCTCAGCAGGAATGCACTACAAACCTCTATACACCTCAAGCATCAGGTGGAGCCAGGCCCCACATCCAGTCTGAGAAGCCACACCTGCACCACCCCCTATGTCCCGGTTTTGACCAGGAGAGAATAAGGTCTGAAAGACAGAGGAAGCCAAGCAGAAATAGGACGTATGTCCTGGCCCAAGCCTGAAGGTTGGGTACTGTATGGATAGGACTCCCCAGACTGGGCCACGGCACTGGATATGGAACTTGAGCTCTGTCTGAGGGTTTGGGTGGGTAAGTGCAAGTAGGGTAAGATGAATTGGGCAGACTTATCTGTCTGGGCTAGAGCACAGGATGTGCTGATCTGGGGTGGGCCTGGAGGATGGTTAGACAGGCACAAAATGTGTATCTTAACCCAAGACCCAAGGTTAGGGAGGTGTGGGTAGGGCTCCTCAGTTCAGCCTGGGGCACTGAACGTAGGCCCCAGACTCTGTCTTTCAGCTACCCTTCTTTTATCACCAAGGAACACCTACCTAGGGGTAGCACTGCTCACAATGGGCTTGGTCTTCCATATAATCCCACTGTGGACTCTGCTCTTCAGTGTCACCTCCAAGATGCCACAACTGCCCTGCTGCTCAAAATGTGCCCTACTCACCATCTCTGGCCTCCCAAAAGGACAGCCTAAGTCCTCACTATGGCTCTCCACAAAGGACCTCCTGAGAGAGGACAGATCCTAATGACAAATCTCAGGATGGTTGGTCTGACAGAAAGGCCCTAGACTGACTGTGAAACATCATTTGCTATCTTGTATACCAGATTAGATGCTCATCACTAGAGCATCTGCAATTGGTCAGTTATTTAGGTCCTAACATCTGGCCCTGACTAGCAGTAGATGGAACCCATGGGCAAAAAGGACAATCACTATGTTGCAGATTAGCATCAGTGGCTAATACCTGTAATCCAGCACTTGGGAGAAGTGATCAGCAGGATCAAGAGTTCAAGGCCAGCCTCATCTACACCAGCTCCTGGCATAATAGTCTAAAACAAAACAACAAATCCAAACGACAGTTTCTTGACTCTATGTATTTTAAGACACAGCATCCTGGGGGAGAGCCTAGTGAAGAACCAAAGCACCTCCATTTTAAACAAGCCCCTAACCCCAGTTTGAAACAGGCCTGAGTTTTGAATTCTCAGAACTGCTGATATAAATTCCAGGAACTGGAAAATACAAAGTCAGGATGTTAGGAATGGCCATCTGGCCATCTGGTGAAAACTGATTAACCACAAAAGGTCCCAATCTGCAGACAGCTCAAGAAAAAAGGATTAACAAATGACCAGGGTTAAACTGGACATGAGATAACAGCAGAATTCTGGGAAGTCTCTAAGCATGAGCCAATCAGGATCGTCCCCATACTGGTCCCCCCCATATGGTAACCTTGTGGTTTTTGCCTTTAAAAACTGTGCATCCTCAGGGAGGGGCACCTCCTCTAGCCCCTGCTGCTTCAGCGTGCTCAACGAGGTCCCTGCTGTGGCTTGAACTATTCCAATAAACCTCATTTTTGCATTTTGGTGAGTTTGTGTCTCTGGTGGTCTCTTTGGGGTCTTGTGACTTGGGTACAACATTTGGGGGTTTGACCATGATTCCCAGAGACCCTTTCCCTCCCCCTTCCCCCCCAGATCCCCCAACCCTGAAGGTTTACACCAATCAAGTGAGTCTGTCTTGCCTATTTGTTGTTTCTGTTTTCTGTTTCTCATTTTGATTTCTGATTACTGCCAGCAGCTGTCCATTTCTGAGAGGTTCCGCTTTGGTGGATGTGCCATAAAAGTGAACCTGGAGGAGCCGGGAGATGTCCTCTCTCCTCATCTAGGCAGGGATCTTGAGTCTGACGCCACTTTGCCAGAGACCCACGAGGGTCCCTTCTGGGTATTCGAGAACTCTGGGGGTCGGGAGACTCTGTTGACTTGTCCCCGTCTCATTCATACAGTCTTTGGCATAATCGAGGCTCCCTCTCCTGACACCTGTCAGCTGCCTGGACCATCTGTCAGCTGAGGAACTTTGTTAAGGGCCCTTGTTCTTTTTTGTCTGACTGTCTTGTTCGTCAGTGTGATTTGTTATATTTCTGTTCATCTTTGGTTTGCTAATGCACTGCAACGAGTCTGGCAGGCAGCGGCTGTGAAGCCCAGGGGCTACTGCAGGGACCCAGGGCACCACTGAGTGGGTAAGACAGGCTGTGAGCACCACAGGGCTCAGATGCAGTGGGTTTGGGGCCAGGCCCCTGCTCCTTCAGCGAGCCATGGGGTGGAGGCTTTGCAACACAGTGCAGGTGGTGGCCAGGTTGGCCCAGAGGCTGCATGGGGACTAGGCATGGCTGGGCACTAGGGCGGGCTGTGAGCACTGTGGGGCCCTGACATGGCCCCCATGCAGAGACCCATGGAGCATGGAGCAGAGCTGGCAGGAGCCAGCAAGGGCCTCAAAGGAGCACAGAGTGTGCCTGAACAAGGGCTGGTGGAGAACTAACTGCTCCTCCAGGGTCACAGCTGAGGAGTGGTCTACAGGTCTGTGGGCCCAGCTGGGGACAGGGAGTCCCTTCCAATCTGCCACTCTTGTGCACTTAAAAATCTAAGGTTAACAGCAATCTTCTGTCCCCATGGGGCATGCCTTCCCTGTCCTCTTCCTCTCCCAAGCTGATGGGTGGGGCTCCCAAGACCTGCCCTGGGACTAAATCTGACAGAGGTTTAGGTCCAAGAATAGAATGAAATGTCACTGCCGATGGTGACATGTTATAAGGCTAACCAACAGTTTCTTGTCTGTGGTACAGTGCTGATGCAAATTTAGAGTTATTCTTATTATGGTATGTGCATGTATTTCTGTTCTTGCTTAAAATATTGTAGCTTTACAATATATTCTAGACTACTGAGGGAAATCACAAGAAATACTTTGGTTAGAGTTTCTATGTTTAAAAAGGAAAGAAAAAGCAGAATTTGTCTGGAGTAAATGTCTGAAGGATCAAAGGAATGGATTGAGGGTACATGGAAGGTTGTAGAAGGTCAGAGGGGATGTGATGTGAACTATGTTTGTTGTGGTTTCTTATACCTGCAAATACTGAATTTAAAAGTTAATTGTGGTTGGTTTTCATTTTAAAAACAGCTGATGAGTCTGTAAACTTTTTATGTTAAAAATAATATATATATATATATATATATATGGACATGTATATGACTTGGGTTTAACTATATGTATGAGTGTAAGCTATCTTTAATTGTTATGTATATGTATGCAACTTGGATCCAACTATACATATGTGTGCAAGTAATTATTGTTTAGAAAGACATGCTTTAAACAGCAACCACATGGCTTTCCTCCATCTTGTCTGGTGACCTCATGGGCAGCCATGTGACTGGCAACCATCTTTTACTAAGGTAATAAAGATCTATTCAGGTTAACACCTAAGCACTTATGTCTTTACCAAGTGTTCAACACCAAGCTTTTAGAAAATTTAAATAGATGGTTGTATATGTTTAACAAATAAGGTATTTGATAAATATTAAAGCTCAACATCAATGCTTTTATACACAGAAATATACCTTGCTCTGGTATATTTTGTAATTTAAGATTTACCCATATAATAAAATAAAAATGGTTTTAAAGACATAAAGGGATCATAGGGAACAGCTAAGGTTTGCAAATGTATGGCAGGGCTAGAGTTCCAAAGAGAGTCCAGTTGCAATGGTAGACCTTAGTAGTTTTTAAAATGCCATTGTCAGGTGATGATCACCAGAAGCACAAGCCATAATAAAATGGAGCAGGCAGGCTATGTATGTGCTGCCAAGGGTAGGGTCAAAGAAATCATACAAGTGTTTAAGTAAAAAAACCAAAAAAATTATAAATAAATCCCAGATATTGAACTTTGGGATTGTTTGCACTTTGGAGCTTGTTTTTACTTTATACAGATTGTGATGATGCCATGTTTTCTCCCTCTTAAAGTAAAAGAAGGTACTTTATTGTTGATATTGCAGAAAGGCATTTGGTAAGAACAGTTTTAAAAATATTTAAATTTATAAGGCTATGGGACATTTTCAGTTTATAAAATGCTCTATATTGTTAATATTTGGACTTAAAATAAAAGGCTAAAAATTAGGGTCACGGCCATAAACACCAAATATTAACCAGAAACTGGGATGTTCTTTTCTTGTGATGCAGCAAGACAATAACCTAAGCAGTCTGGCAAAGGGCTTGAAAGAGCTTCTGACTCCATGAGTCTCAACCCTTTGGGGGCTGAAAAACCTTTCTACAGAGGTAGCCTCGGACCAACTGTATGTAAGATGTTTGTATAGAGATTAAAACCAGTGACTTGGAGAATGTTTCTCCTTACCCAAGGTACATACAGGCCTAAGAATGTTATCTAGCCTCCTTGTATTTGCTAAATTTGTTAAGCTTAAGCTATTTGGATAAATTGATTCATATGTATGTTTTATATTGATTTTTTGTTTTAGTCTCTTTATTGAACCTATATTTGATGCTAGAAGAGCTTTAATTTAAAATCACTTTTTAAATTTTTACAATAAGGCTACTTATTGTAGACTGTTAAAAAGCACAAGTAAATAGTCAGTCATAAATGATCAAGTTTTTTATTTGTAGTCAGGCTAAGTACTGATGTAATATTACAGGGATAAGCTTTACCCAGTCCCTTGCATATGTTTTCAGGGTTGAGCTTAAAACAAGTAACTAGAAACAAAGTTTGTCTATTCAGATATACCTGGACAGCCCTCATACTTTAGAGATCTGCATAATATGGCATTTAAGTGTTGATCTAAAAGCTTATTATATCAGACAGACTTCCAGACCCTAGCAGTTACCCAAGATTGCATACGAGGCACCACAATGTCTCTGCCTGGATTATGACAACGCTGACCACAGGGCAAGATGTCTCAATGCAATGCCTGCCACCAGGACCCAGCCCAGACTGTGGACAAGCAGCAGGAATTGATGGAATTGATGACACTCTTTTGCCTGGACAAAGTAAGGTCAGTCTTCTGTGTTTCCATTCCACAGAGGGGAAAACAAAAACAAAAACAAAAAAAACCTCTGCCTTATGGACCTGATGGCGGAAAAAGATTGATGCTGTTCTGACTGGTGCCTCCAATGCTATGGAAACCTGGGTATGGACTGGTCCCTGTCATTTATAGAATTGAAAGCTGCTTGATCTGCACTCAGATATAATTTATCCTTCTCAGATCTCTGATAGTACTGATGCCTAGGCTAGCTATAACTTTGTCAGTTTGGCAGCATCAGACAACCAGATCTATAGCCAGCTTGTTGGCTCATTTTTAAGAGAATGTTCTAAGACATAAAAATTTAAATAAGTCATAAAGGCTTAAATACAGGTCTAAAAAAAGTTTGGAGGATATAAAAGCTTCTAAGCTTTAAGGATCTCAGAAAAGGATTTATGATAAAAATGTTTCAGATTGCTGTCCCCTTCTATGATATAACAGTTCAGAGTTTAACATTTAATAGAGTTCTGATGAGCTAGTAGAACAATGACTGCTTACTGTTCAGTCACAAGCTCATCATTTTAGATTTATTTTAGATGTCATCTAAATATATCTAAAGATAAACCTAGAAGTGCTTCTCATCAGGCCAAAAATCTCTGTCCAATTTATACCTGGCTCTCTGGAAAGAAGGAAAATGCACATGCTTTTAATCAAAATCTGTAGTTCTTGGTGGGACTCAAAGGTATGAGTCCACTCCTGCTGTTTTGCAGATACCCATTGTTGGTTAAGCGGCTGCACTCATGGCTGGCCACCACCCCGGCGGCCATGCTGACAGCAGAGAGCACTGGATGTTGCGGTGGTGGAAGAATCACAAGCCATGGTTACCTTTCTAGAGCTTTATCAGGAGAGAGAGGGAGAAGGAAAGATAGATAGATAGATAGATAGATAGATAGATAGAGACCATGCGGAGGGGAGAGAATATGGAAAGAGAGGGTGTGGAAAGACAGCACAGAGAGGGCACGCCCACTTTTTAGGCTGGGATGCCATCGCAGGCTGGTGACTTAATTAAGGACATAATCCTTACACCCATTACCTGCTTTGTCTACAATATGGATTTGAGTACAGATTGATAATACTAATGTAACTAAACTTTTATGTCATTTTGTAAGAGTTCATGTAGGCCTCAGAGGATTAAAAGAGTTGTAAAACCTAGATCCACTTCACAGAGGTTGGAAGGACCCCAGATAAGAACAGCTTATTCCTAAGGATGGTATTTTTTTCTCTCTCTCCTGATCTTGGGACTCCTGCTCTTCCCAATTACTAAGAATATGGGCCTAAGGGTTCCAAATAAGTTCATAAATTTTAACTTCTGTTCCTAGTTTAAGTTTGTCTCAACAGATTTCCACTTGGCTGGCAGTCACCTCCAGCTTCAGTTGCTGACTACACTGCTGCAGACGACTGTAAGCTCTGGACTTGCTAAAGCTGACATGGACCAGCCCAGCCAATGTGATTGTTTCCTGTTTCTACAGGGTCAGATAGCCACATGCTTCTGACAAATACCCCATTGCCCAGCCTTTGACTAGCCTTTCAGCCTATTGGGGGCCCTGACAATGGCACCCCAATGCCAGCTCACAGCAGTCCCAGAAGAGAATACATTGTCCCATGTTCCCTGTTCAGAATAAGGTTGAAATGCTGGGTCAAAAGGAAACTCCCTGGCATAGAGACAAGATGGCCAAATAAAATGCTCATTGACATACCAGGAAAGGTAAAAGATAACATGGCCATTATTAGAGAGGAACTTGAGAAACGAAAGTGCACCCGAGAGACCGGCCAGGGATCCTGGTTCAACAGCTCTCCCTCATTGACTACTTTAATTTCCACCTTAATAGGCCTATTAACAGTCTTGCTTCTGGTACTAAACCTCGGGCCCTGTATCCTCAACTGGCTGTTCCAATACATGAGACAGAGACTGGGTACAATTCAGCTCATGGTACAGAAAACACAAAAATATATGCCCGTGGAGACAAGGGACACCTACGAGCTGGCCATGATGAACCCATGATTGGGTTCCATTAGGCATATCAGAAGGGGGAAATGAAGAACCAAAGCACCTCCATTGTAAGCAAGCCCTTAACCCCAGTTTGAAACAGCCTGAGTTTCAAATTCTCAGAACTGCTGACATAAATTCCGGGAACCAGAAAGTACAAAGTCAGGATGTCACGAATGGACATCTGGCCATCTGGTGACAACTGATTAATGAGGTCCCTGCTGCAGCTTGAACTGCTCCAATAAACCTTGCTTTTCATTCCGATGAGTTTGTGTCTCTTAGGGGTCTTGCGACTTGGGCATAACACCTAGCCTCAGCAGAACATCTACACTTAGCTTTTATGTATAAAGCTATTCTTTTGGATGCTTGTTGCTTGTTTTTGAGACATTGCCCTGCTGTGTATAAGAATATTTAAGTATATGAATTATATACACATACAGAATTTATTCACAAATAAGGGAAATGAAGTTCTTGCTACATTTTCCAACTCTGTTCTTAGAGGTGGCAGCCTGAGCTTTGATATGGGAAGCAATCCTCCTAAAACAGCAAGTTCCAGTAAAATACAATGTGAGGCAGAATTGTACATTTAAAATTTTGATTTTTATTGTTGTTGCGTGGGTGTGGGTTCAACCCATCCATGGAAAGAAGACTCAGCACACTTTTAGGCTATCTTAGCCTTTCCAGCAGCAGGGGAAATCAGCCTCTCCAGGGACTGAGACACCCTTCCTTAGCCAAGGGCATTTTTATTGTTCTCCAAATTTACACTTTTAGCAAGTTGATTTACATATCCTCAAAACAGCCTGACTGAGTCTCCAAAGGGACAATGCCAAATGTAAATACTCAATTAAGGAATATCACAGATTGCTGGATTTTTCCCATTCAAGTTTTGCATATGCCCTTGGGAAACTCTCAGACAAGATCACACAGAGGACCTACGAGAAACAGCAGGTAACTGAGAAACAAAAGGTGGATGAAGGCTAGCTGGTCCCACACTAGAGCCGGATTAGGTGTAGCCCAGGGGGAGTTCTCCCACAGCCCCCCTTTCTCTTATACAACAACTAATTATTTTGGAGGTTATGTAGCCTCACAACATACACAGCTTTTCCACTATCTTTCTGTTTTACACTCTTATGTAGGTAAGCCAAAACACATTTTAAAGCTAATAAGGTTACTATTGTTAGCACAAGAGTAACCCAGGTTAAAATAAGAAATCTATTAACATGATCTACAGGGTTAAATGAAGCTATCATATCTGCAAGGTTTTCCATAACATCTGCTCCTGTCATGTCAGGTGACGTTTTTGTAAACGTTTCCTTAATTCTTGCAGTAAATAAGTCATAAATCATTTGAGAAGTATTAGGGTGACCCATCAAATCCATCTTAGCCTTTTCCCAATCCTACTTGCTTTCATTAAACTTTAGAGGTGTAATACCATAAGATGAAACATTCCAATCACATCTTAATTTCATCTGCTCCTTTAATATTTCTAATGGATTTCCTAACAATACAATAGTTTGTCTTAAATCAGCTAACTCACTAACCATCTCACTATTTATCTTATTTTGTTCAGTCCAAAGTTCTTTAGGGTGGCCATGCCAGTCCCTGCCAAACTCAGCAGTGTCTTCTTTATGAAGTGCCATTCCCGCTGTTGCTGCTGTAGCTGTCAATGCAATAATTCCGATAACAACTGCAATAACCAGTCCAACCATTTGTCCTGTCCTCTCTTAATATTCTTTCAGCAAGCTTCTGTACCAGGATCATCACAGAAGAATCTTGCCATGACCTCAGTAACCTCACCAGTATCCACCCATACAACAACATTTGGCACCCACACAAGGCTTGAAGAAGAGCAATTCCGGACACTTGAAGGACTGGAGGAAATTCGCACTCAGGGTAAGAGGACTCCAGGATGGGCAGGGTCATGGGAAACTTCCAGCTGAGGAGAAACGGTATATGCAGTTATTAAAATGCCTGTTAAAAGGACCTGGAGTGAAAGTGAAGGAAAACAGCTTGCAGAGCTTTTAACTGCAGAGGTATTAAATAAACAGCATCACCATTGGGTTCAGGCAACTGCTCAGGTTCAATTAAAACCGATGGTATGGAAACAAGTGTTGAGAGCTTTGAGGAGAGCTCACCAAAGAGGAGAGCTCAAACCATTAAAAATTTGGTCGTTCTGTAATATAATTTCAATTGCTCTGGAGCCGTTGCAGAGTCATGTAAAGCTGCATGTGAAGTAGAACAGGGAAGTAAAGGGGAAGACATTCAGTACTGCTAACTGGAGGGCCATTCTCCAGGCAGCACCAGGATATGCAAAAAAAAAAAAAAAAAAAAAAATCAGGAATGCAGCCAGGGTGAACTTTTTCTATCTGAGGAATAAATAAGGAAACCCATGCTTTCTGATGGTAACTTTCTCTTTTACTTCATCTTGAAAAAAATTCTCTCTGAAAATCTCTCTTGCTCTCTCTCCTGCCTAGCTATTCATTTTTTTTTTTTTTTCTGAAAGGATATCGGCACTGGTTTGGTCAGCGGAAGAGTCACGAGCCATGGTTACCAGAGTTAGAATGGGTTTCGTTAGAGAGAAGAGGGGATGGGATGGGAGACGCCAGGTCTGGCAGAGAGGAGACAGAAAGAGAGGCACAGAGAGAGGGAGAGGGAGAGGGAGAGGGAGAGGGAGAGAGACTGGGGGAACATGGTGCCACCTTATAAAGGCCAGGACAC
Organism: Peromyscus aztecus; assembly: GCA_902168405.1. Taxonomy (NCBI): domain Eukaryota; kingdom Metazoa; phylum Chordata; class Mammalia; order Rodentia; family Cricetidae; genus Peromyscus; species Peromyscus aztecus. Next base: position 39,538 of record CABHPQ010149546.1, read on the forward strand.
ATCTGCGCACACAGGCCCATGTGCAGAGATCACCCAGTCACATCCATGAGACTACGTGACCATGGGGCATGGGTCACACAGGACTATGACCTGGAAATGACTAGGCAGAGATGAGTAAGTGTTCCACTGGGCATGCATGACCATGGGGCATGATTGGAATTCCTATCATCCCGGACTCTTATCTTTTATAAAAGATGGCAGATGAGTGAGTACGGGGCGTCATTTCTCCCAAAAACGGCTTCCAACTGACTTGTTGGGCATCGGTTGGCTCTTGGGGGGAGTAGGGAAGGGAGCTTCTGAGGTAGACAACCATCTTGGGATGGTGTGTTCTCTGTTGTCTGTTGATCTAGAGTGGTGCATCCCTCTTGGCTTGGCACCCTGGCTGCTTTTGTATCTGGCAGGATGTTGGTGAAACAGGAAAAGCCTAAAGTACGTCCGACCTGACCGGATGGATTTAAGCTGGTTTCTGGAGCTTGGGAAAAATTTGAACATATTAAGAAGCAGCCAGGAGAAAATTAGTGACCATATGTGGTGTTTAGTGCTCTGATTGTATTGGTTAGTGTTAATGGGAGAGACAGAGAGATTGGAACATGTTAAGCTTTATCAGAGACAGATTATTTCAAGGCACCTGTCTCCTTTACTATTTTAGCATCCATGAGACAGGTGACCAATTGTTAAAAGCATTTCACAGTAATAGATGGTTATATTAAAGTTTGTTTTTGCAGAGCCCAGATTAAAGTCTGTTTTTATAGAGCTCAGACACTTTTGGGTCTGGGGGTATAAATACATTTTAGCTGTTACAGTTTCTTACTTGATGATCTCTGGACTCCGGTTCTATGGGGGTCCTGTACCATTAGCAAAACAGTGAGTTAGAACAGGGAACTGGGAAGAGAAAAGCTTGTGGTGCATGAGAACTTATTTCTTTGGAATTAGGGACAAGGCAGAGATCAGGGCCCTGTAAGCACAGGCAGGTAGGTCTGGAGTGAGACACACGGAAGGGAGCAATGAAATGAAAGCTCCTATCTTAGCTGGAAATTTTTTTTTTACCTCTCTGCCTTTCTCTGAGCCTCCTTATTTTCTAGAGTATTGTCAGGACCCAACAGCATGAAGTCAGAAAGTGCTTCCTCCAGGCTCTGCCTTAGGGACTGGTGTGTCCAGAGCTGAGCCTCTAATGAGTGTGGATGTTCTCTGCACCTTCAAGAAGCTCTCTATCCTTGGCCTAGTTTTTCTGAGCCTTGATCAAAGCACTTCTCCTATTGTAAAGGAGGTTCTAGAATTCCTATTGGAGTACTGAATAGAGATGTGTCCAGAGTGGAGACATTACCCGTGGAGGGTAATCCAAGGGACCTGGTGTGCACTGAGATGTCTGGATAGAGATGTTTGTGATCACCCACTGCACAAACATATTTGAAGCACCTACTTACTGTATGAGGGTGAATCATAATTCTGAGAGCAGACAGGACTTCTAGGCGCTGGACTTGGATTCCTCTCCAGGTATCAGTGTCCCCCTAGAGATCTTTTGGATGGGGACCTGAGACTCTACAGGTGACGTCCTTCCTGGTCTCCTCTAGGTATGCATACTTCTACCCTGATTGTGAAGAGGATGAAGAAGTTATGGAGTAAGTGGGCTTTGCAACAAAAGAAAGGCCTTGGCTCTCCAGAGTCGGGTCATTTGGGTTCTAAGGGTCAGGGATGACTGATGTTTGGGTCTCACACTCCTGCTTTCTATCATACTGATGTCAGAGTATTTCCTGGATACTGAGAAGAATTGCATGGGCAGGGTCCTTGCTAGTGGGAATATGGAGGAAGCCTGTAGCCTCTGGTGCCCCAATGAGACTCTACCCTGATCTCAGCCCATGTCATCCAGGCCTGGTCAGCTGTGCTCCATTACAGCCTGAGAAAGGGGTGTATGGAGCTCACTGATCACATGGACCTCACAGCCCTGATCACTGTGCTCATTTGCATAAGGGCTGAGATCTTCTACCTTGCAGTCTCATATGCACGGAGCTTTGAGAGGGGCAGCAAAGGAGAATCTAGTCCACTGACTGTGCTGTCTGTCTCCTAACCTAGCACCATCTCCACCTTCCTGGATATACGGATTGAGAAGTTCCCTGAGGATTTTTGCCAGGCATCAGACCTGTCCATTCTGAAACAAGTGAAGAACTACTTGATTGTCAACATTCCCCATTCAGATGTTCTCATCCGTGTCAATGAACTCCTGACCCAGCTGCAGGCAGAAGTGGCCAGTGACTCAGAGGCCAGCACTGAGGAAGCCTCAGGTAGGTGCTTGACACCCTGTCAGGAGGATTCAGTACCTGGAGAGCTGGGGGGATCCTTGAGAGGCTCCTCTTTGCAGGAGCTGTTACTGGACTCTAGCCTGGGCACATGTCCTTTTGTAGAATACGGTCTGGGATTCCAGGCCGACATGGTCTCTTCTGTATTTGGAAAGGCTGAGAAGGAGGTCTCTCCTGGGCACGTTGTCTCCTCCTGCACTCCACTGCCTCTTCCCCTTCTAGAGATGCCTGCATCAGCAGCACATCCTTAGATCTGGGGAGCCGCACATGCACAGATCTGGAGCTTGAAGTCTGTTAACCAGCAACGAAGACAGCTACACCAGAGCTGGAGACCACAACAACCAACAGAAGTTTCTGTGACACCCGTGAGATGTGGCAGCAGCAGTTGGGTCACCACATGGGTTAGCAGCTGTGGATACTGAGGGTCATCATGTTAGCAGATATTGCAGCTTTTGCACATCTGACTTTGCTGCAGTGGGTCTACCTCCCCAGGGAATGGCCCTGCCACCCGTTTCCCTTCTGCTGAACCATCAGTATCTGCTCTGCAGACAGCACCAGTTCTCTTGTTCCCCACAGATTCCCTCTGGGATTTGAACCCCCAGCATTCTCAGCCCCACAGCCAGCCTCCCCATCCCCTGAGTAACTGTTTTTATTGTTCTAGTTATTTTTGATATTGTATTAGTTTAAGTATTGGTTTTAATAAATTGTTCGTTTGTTTTTCATTGTCTAAGTTGTGGTTGTGATGTCCCCTCAGCATGCGTGTACAGAGCCTAGCAGTTTCCCTAAGCAGACCACAGTGGTCCTGTGAGAGGCTACATAGAGACAGACCATCCTGGAGAAAGGGAGGCAAAGCCACTGCCTTGACAGAGACCAGGTGAATGCCTGAGAGAGGTGCTAGAAATACACATAGTTGTGACTGGCTGCCATTTGCTGGGGTCCTAAGAGCTAGGTCATGTGCTTAGAGGTCTGGCTGACCAGGTGTCCTTCTAGGGTTTCTGCTTTAGTTTCAGGCTCCTGTAGCTGGGTAGCAGCACTATTTCAGGGTCTGATGAGGACAAATTGCAATGTCACCAGGTCCCTGCTTCCCATGTGCACAAGGCTAGGCACACACCATTTCCCGTATTAAAGACACAACGTGAAGAGAGGAGTGGCCATAGATTTCAGGGGTGTTGGATGCTATGGACAATGTTTAAACCATGCGGATTTTCTTGAAGTAATCCTTAGTTTTTCTTCAATGTTGGGACAGTCTATGAGTAACAATGTCAAGGTTTTATTTACATTTCCTTCTGTATTCATGGAATTGCCTGGAATCAACCCAAGTGCCACTCACCATGCTTCTGTCGCTCTCCTCAGGACAATTCCATTGGTGACTCCCACCAACTGTTGTCCCACATATGTGACCTGGGGCAGCCAAGGTGCTCATCTCCCCAGTGAAGCCAATCAGGGTGTGTAGGACTCATAGGGGTCACAGACCTCCTCATGAGAGCTTCGGAGGGATGAAGGGAACCTACCCATCTGTCACCATGACATTTTTCATGGGAAAAGATCACACAAGCCTCATTTCTATAGAGGCAAGTGTCCAGACATCAGAGACTCCACATCATAGCTTGGGAGTTGGGCTTCAGTGAGGTGTATGTAGTGTGAAATGGGATGTGTGTGTGTAGGCGGGAGTGGGGGCTGGTTGTACAGGAAGTCTGCTGAGAGGTCCCCATCTGGACTGGGCCAGATCAGGCTTCCTGGTGAACATGGAGTCAGAATGTGCTGCCAGTCCAACAAAGAAGGGTAATTGAAGATGGTGAAGATATTTGTGGAAATTCAGAGATTTGCTTCTAGTCTTATAAAGAGCTAGATTAGAGGCCAAAGTCTCTAACTTGGGGTTGTTTCCAACACCCTCAGAGAACTGCAGGGCACCAGTGTTCCTGAGGAGAGCTGAGGCCCAGACTTCACATGCTTAGCTCTTCAGGTGTGCAAATCCTATCAGAGACATGTAAAGCCTAGAGCCATGCTGCCTAATGACCACTCCTGCTGGGCTGCTCCCTGAGCTGAAAAGACCAGCAGCCCTCCCCTCCTCCCCTCTCCTGGAGGCAGCTGCACTCTCCAGTCCAGGTGTTGGGGCATCAAGGCTTTGCCTTCTCTCCCTCAGGGAAAGAGGTCCAGTCAGTCCCAGTGGCTCATGCATAAGCTCCTGTATGATGTCACTTGCATGTTCACAATGTGGCCACTCCTGCTTCCCTGCCAGACACCTTGGAAGATTTGCCTTTCTTGATTGACTAGGAGGCAGAGGGGATATGTGGGGACTTCTGCTATTAAGGTGACCTGGTAATGCTCTGCTTGGTGTCTTCCCACAGCAGCTTCTAACTAAGGGAAACAAATATGCCCACCTTCCAGATGGTGCAACATCTAGTGTCATCCAGAATACTTCATAGTGTTTGCAAGAGGACCTCACGTCCTCCAGGGATGGAGGCTTGGTTTAATGCTAGGAGGTTATTCCTAATCTTCATTGTTTGTGGACACTCTTAAAAGTAACTGAAGCTGGGTATAGCGGCGCACTCTGTCATCCTAGAACTTGGGAGGTTGAAGCAGGAGGATCAGGAGTTCAAGCCCTTGCAATTAGTTCAAGGCCAGCCTGGACTGCATGAGACTCTACACCAATAAAGTAAATGTGAGTGTAGTTCAGTGCTTACCCATTGTGAAGCCACATCATACCAACAAACCAGAAAGTGTCCCTGCTATATATGATCAGGGTTTGCCTCATAGTTCCCCTATCCTCAAAGATCCAAGTTTGGAAAAGTCATCCCCTACTGTGGCCTGACATTTTAAATCGACAATCCCAGGCTGGGTGGAGGTTTTTTTCTCTGTCTGAAACAATAGAGAAAGTTTTGACACTATGAGAGAGTGCACATGACCTTCAAAAACTGAGAGAGCCCACTTTTAATATGAGTTACTTGAATTATGCCAAGACTCTATGCCTTTAAGGTTAAGGCTTTTTTCTCGCTCATATATTTCAGACAGAATCTCACACTGTAGCTCAGGTTGGTTTGGAACTCCTATGTAGTTCTGGCTGGCACTGACCTTATGGCAATTGTCCTGCTTCAGCCTCCTGATTGCTGAGATTACAGGCATGGGCAATGTGATTGCTACTCTTGGTTATCAACTTCAGTACACCTGGAATTAACTAAAACCAAAATGGCTTGGCACACCTGTGAGGGATTTTTTTTTCTTAATAAAAATCATTTGAAGTGGGCAAACCTACTTCTAATCCAGATCTTTGAGGTTGGAAGATGATATTGATATGATTAAGTAAAGGGGTCGATCATTGAACCTACTTTTAAAGAACAACTTGTTTTAAAATGTTTTACATTATTATGGATTTTAGTTTATTGATATAAGTTTAAACTTAATTTTGTTATACTGTATATATATTTTTATTCTTGTTTAAGGTATTATGTTTATGTAACTCATTTAAATTATAATGGATAATTAAGAAATACAGATTAATAATTAGTCATCTATGATAATCATACTCGTAGCCGTGTTAGTTAAGTCTTCTAGGTATACATAGATATATTTCAGATAGATAGGTAATCTTCAAACACTTCAAAGACCTACAAAATATGACATTTAAAATGTTTTAAAAATTTAGACTTTCTGGATAGTGAGACATGTCTGCTCCTGGCAGCACTGATTTACTTCAGAGAGGAAGATGGGCATCAAAGGCATTTCATATGGAGTTTATCTTCTTTTTGGAAAAATAGCCATTTGGGCAAGAAACTGTTCTTGCCTGAACTACTTGATCGACTGGACATACAGGACCCGTAGAAAGGTGACCACTAACTTTGCTTGGCGAAATGGTCCTTCTGGTCCTTCAAGTTCCTGCTTTGCAGAGGAAACTGCCAGACATTCTACAGGACACAGAGAGAAGTAACTGAGAGACTCTAGGCCTGTGGGCTGAAGACAGATGTCCCAACTTTACAAAGGAACTTTAGATGACTGTCCAGGCGGCCAGCTGTCTCTGTCTACTCTCGCAAGACTCCTGAAAGTTACTTGTGTCTGTCTCCTGTTTCTCAGGTAGTATTATATCCTTCTGAGGTCTTTGATTTAATTGAAAACTAGATAGTTATAATTTTCCTTAGTTATGCTAAAAGATAAGTTAGATATGAAACCTTAGACTCACAAATATAAGATAGGATATCTTCTTTAATTTTGCCAAATACAAATAGACTATATATTATAACTGTAATTCTTGCTTGATAATTGTTTTGTTATATGTAATTTTACCATGTGAAAGTTAAAACCTTCCTTTTTTTAAAAAAAAATGGGAAGTGCTGTGGATATTGCTCTGTATAAATAAAATGCGGATTGGCCAGTAGCCAGGCAAGAAGTATAGGTGGGACAGGGAGAGAGGAGAATTCTGGGAAGTGAAAGGCTGAGTGAGAGAGTCGCTGCCAGCCATCATGATGAGAAACAGATGTTAAGATACCAGGAAGCCACGAGGTACGTGACAACTTATAGATTAATAAAAATGGGTTAAGATATAAAAACAGTTAGCAAGAAGCCTGCCACGGCCGTACAGTTTGTAAACAATATAAGTCTCTGTATGTTTACTCAGTTGTGTCTGAGTGGCTGTGGGACTGGCAGGTGAGAGAGATTTGTCCTGACCGTGGCCCAGGCAGGACTAGAGAAAACTTCAGCTAAAGAAGAGCCACCCCTGATCTAGACCACACCTTCTGCTGGCAGCTTATGTAGAGGACATGGAAGGACACTTGCTCTCTCTGCCTGCTTCCTCAGGATTCTGGCAAATACTGAAGACCAGCTGAGACATCTAGCCTCATGGATGAACAACATTGGGTTCCTGGACCTTCCACACATAGGCAGCCACTATTGGATTAGCTGGACCACAGCATGTATGCCATTCTAAGAAAATCCCTTTCTCTCTCTCTATGGAGAGATTCATTCTATAAGTTCTGTTGCTCTAGAGAACCCTGACTAAAACAGGCAAACTGGTTTGGCTTCAAATTTACTTCCAAGATAGGAAGAATGACTAAGATGGGGGTAGTTAAATGCAGTGCGAATCAGTAGGAAATCTCATCACCTCTATAGCAATATGCAAGTGTAGGTTTGTGGGCCCCAACACCCCACTATGAGTGTCTGCCGCCTTGCTTGCTGACCTTGACCAGATGTCCTCCCTATGTTGATTCCCTGCCGGTTTCTTACTGGCTTTTTCTCACCTCCCGATCACCGGAGGTTCTTCACCGGAGGTTCTTTGTTCGTGTATCCTGCATTTGGCGTAAACAACTCAGGTGCAAGAATGTTAAGCATTTGGTAGCGAACTTCTGCCCTCCGGGGATCCTCCATTGTCCTGTGAGTCTGTACTTAAGGCTTCTTCCCTCTTTCAATAAACGGCATTTGGGCATTCGGCTTTCCGCTGAGGCGAGTGACCTGCTGTCTTTGTCTCTGTTTTTCAATCCACAGCCCCTCGCTCGGACATGGTGGCTCGGACATGGTGAATGGGTGGTGGTAGCGCGGGCGTTACACACTACATAGGTTATTGAAATATTAAGGAAAAATTAAATTTACTTGCTATTTACTAAGTATATCAAATGGAGAGGGAAAGTGACTAGTATCATGGACATAAGGGACTTTGTGGATCATTAAAACAAAAATAGAAAGCTCTGGGTGAGAATAAGGATAGTGGTACTTTCTAGATATGTTGGCAATGCTGGGATCCACATAGACACATGCACACACACACACATACACACACACACACACACACACACACACACACACACACACACACAGAGAGAGAGAGAGAGAGAGAGACAGAACCCAAAAGTTTTCCTGTCACCTTTTCCTCCCTTCAACTCTCCATGTTTGAGGATGTCAAATACATATTTTTGAAACAAGAAAACTAAAGGGTTATTGGGAAGGAGAGTTGTGTGGGTGAGGAGTGCACATGGCTCAAATACGAGGTTGGGTTCTAACAAGCAAGCATAGAGAAGCTGTGCCCTGGATGGGAGAAGTATTAGAAAAATGAGGTGTCTAATAAGTTCCTTGATTGAGTGTGTGTAGTGAGGATGTGTAGGAGGCTGTGAAGCAAGATTTTGTCTCCTGGACAAGCAGTACCACCACAGCTAGGGTCTGG
>CABHPQ010149547.1:0-41819 GCA_902168405.1 Peromyscus aztecus
AAAAAAAACTGCCTCCTACATCTTTCCTTCTTCTTTAGTTAAGGCTGGATGAGAAGGCTTCAACTTTATTAAAATGGCAAATGATGGATAATGGGGAGATTAAACCACAGAAAAGCAATCGCTCACTGAAGAGCCAGCAGGTGAACACTCTGACGGGCAGCTCTAAGTGGCCACTAAGATTGCTGATTCTCCAATCTCGGCTTCTTGTCTTGCCTTCCCTCCAAAACGGGAGTGGGCAGGCAGCGAGGGGAGGGCAAACGACAGGGACTCTTATTTGTCTTGAGGGAGACAAACAATGCAATAGGAAGGAAGGACTCAAGGGGAACCCGGGACTCATCCAGCTTCCAACGACCACGTCTACTGGGCGAATGTTCCCCACGACGACGACGACGAGGCTTGTTACTTTATCCAGATTAACTCTGAATAATGGGTTATTTTAAATGCACAGAGACCAAGCAGCATGCAGAGCAGACGCCGCAAACCCCTTATTCATCAGACGGCGCTCCCTGGACTTAGAGCTGGAAAGCTCATAAGGCACCCCGAGACTCTAAGTCAGGTGCGGCTGAAGAATTATTTTCGTCATGGAGACTTTCAATACAAGACAGTTACTTGTGTCTTTGCTCAAACAGCATTTAAAGAAAGTCGAAACTGAGCAGAATGATTTTAGTTGGAAGACGCTGCGGTTGGCAGTGGGTATTTCTGGGTCTCTGAACCCAAGTAATAATAATGAAAACAATATTCTAGGACAAATAAAAGGTCCCTAATCACTGGCACACACAAAGTGACAAGGGCAAACAGGCTTTTTTTTTTGCATCTGCCAATGGTGAATTCCTATTTTAACACTCTGCTTTAGAAAATATAAATAACCATAAGCATCAACTGAAATAAAGTTTAAATACATGAAATCAAGTTAGATTGATTTCCCATGAGAAGAATTTTTAATTACTTACAAATATTTTAGCACTTTCTTTCATTCAATTATGATTCCTAGGTTTGGGATAAAAGTCCACCAAAATTTCTCTTGGTGTGAATGTCATATAAACCCCAGGCAAAGCAAAATGTAAATGACAGGAAAGACCCCTATCATTTTTAAAAACATGAAGTGATTCATGCTGTGCACAAAAAGAAATAAAAGTACATGGTCTTGAGCCAGAATACCACCCCAAGTCCCCAGCAAACATTAATATCTGCTGTGCCAGCTGAATTCAAATTAACCCAATTTTTACATGTTAATTAAACCAGCTATTTTCTTCTTATTGTATTTTTGCTTCTTAAATAGTAGAGTCTACGAGTGATTCCCAACAGACTTGTTCCAACAACAATGACGTATTCATTTACCTCTATTGTGACCATACAATACAGTAACTGAGCAGTAATTTTTCACAGTCAATTACATGTGTGGTTCTTTATGCTTAAAGATGCTGAAATAATGTGTACTATAGAGCCATATGCCTGAATCTCCAGTCTGCCAGAGGCAGTTGCCTGGGTAACACATTTTCTCTCCAGTTCAGCATAACCCTTCATTGAATATCATTAGGTGTCATTAAATAGCAAACATTAACATGAACTTCAATATACGACTTGCATAGAGTCATTTTACCCCTGTAAACAAGCGTTCCATCAGCTACAATAAGCTTAAAATAGATTATGATTTTCTGTATTTAAGAACATGATAAAGTGCCCACATGTTGATCCTAAATTGAATTTGCACAGATTTCTGGTCAAATGAAAATTCAGACTGAGTTTCAGGGACAATACTTCTCATCAACATGGTCACAACATCCCATGTAAACAGAGAAGGGTGAAGTATTTTCAATTTTACTCTGTGTTGCAAAAAACTACTACATCTCCTATGAAAGTGTTGCATTCGTTTCTAACAGGAATGAGGGAGAGACTGCACTGGCCTACAGCAACAAAAGAAATCTAACGAAGGTACTTAGGAAGCAAGATGTGTAGAAAGAGAAAGCGTGAGATGTTTCATGCATTATCTTAAACATGTTTCTAAATGTACTGAGCTATAATTGACCCCTGAAAATTGCATGCACTGGAGGCGTACAACATATTTTCATATGCATACACATTCTGAAATCATTACCATAATCAAACTAATTTATGTATCATCATCTCACAGTTATCACACACAGTTAAAATATTTTAAATACTCAAAATTTAATGAAGTATCATATAGTTTCAATTATAGAAATAGCTGGTTTGTGCAGAGTGTTCTAGAAAAATGCCTGAATTAACAGTAGTAGCCATCCCATACAATGTCAGACCTTTACCACATATCACCACAAACAAGCATCTATGTATAAAGAACCAGTGTATTTCTTTCTGTAAACTGTCTCAAATGACAAAGACACTGCTTTCGATTGGCCTACCCCTCCCAAATCACAGAACGATGTTGCTTTTGAGACATATCCTGATTGCACATAAACTCAAGCCCTCAGCCTACTCACAGCCACGACCTTTTCCCTGTCACTGCATCATAAAGCGCCTCCAAATGTTCACCATTAGCTTTAAAGAATACACAGGAAGAGAATCCCTGAGTGGCTCTATCACTCCTTCATATTTTCTTACCTCTCCCCAATACAGAAGAAAGCAAGCCCCCCAGCTCCTAGAAAGGGAAGGTAGAGGTTGTGTGAGGCGGCAGCAGTACTGTCTGGTCAACTTGAAAACAGGTGAGCAGAAAGAGCTACCGGGATAAAGGAGTTCCTGCTGGTGGGGACAGACAGCGCACCTGGTACCTGAGGACAGAAGAAATGCCACACAGAGTGGACTGGCTTTGCTTTGGGTGCCTTGCTGCCTGCCACCCCGAATGCTCCAATAACATGCTTCCAACCATAAGGTGAATAAAATAGCAGCCACATGTTTGATTCAGGGACCAAAGGAAAAAACAAACAGAAACTTGATAGTAAGTATAAATTCCGTTTTGCTTTCAATAATCTACTTTGAATGGATGTTTCTGCAAAGCAATTACTAAGAAACAAACTGATTGCAGAGGTAAATATATCTTTGAGCAAAACACAGTCCAGGAGTACGGGAATTAACCAAGTCGGATAGAGCTATGGCCATGGCCCCCTCTAAATGGTTACACAGGACAAGCTATAGTTTTAAATCAAGTTCAAGCTGGACTGCATCAACTATAACGGCTGGGAAGGGTAGCCCAACAACCTAAAAATCATTAAGAATGAAAAGTGAAACTAAAAAGTCATTTCTGTTTATAAAATTCTAATTAAGTAGTTACTTCTAGGTTTTTACCTAAAGTTCACAATATAGAAAACATTACTTACACTCTACTCCTAAGTCTCATAAAGATTAAAATTTTATTATACGAGCAAAATTTGCATAAAAATTGGCAAAAGTTTGTCCCCCAAAAAGTGAATTTTTCATATAAAATTATGTTTTGTTGCACAAAAAAATCTCAACCAAATGTAATGAGAATGTCCCTATTACAACAGGGGGCCACCCTTGGATGTAGACTTTCATTAAAATCATCATAAGAGTTTATTATAACAGTCTATACCTGGGTCTGTTCAAGTTAGGAACTGTCTCTGTCCATTGATGCTGTGTGCTCCATCCTACCCTGCACTACCAACCCACGCATTTGTTACCAAGTCCCGTTTCTAGAGACCTCACAACAATACCAACTTTCCTAAAGCTGCAGGTACAATGCTGAGCAGCCTCAGTAGGGGGTCATGGGAATTACAAGCTGTCCAGAGTACTTCCCGTCTTTGCAAAGCAAATTAAGCTCCAAGACTCTGTAGACTCTCCCTCTAGATACAATCATTGCAGAAGAGAAACTCCAGCCATTTTTTTTCGTTCCTCAAGTCAGTGACTTTTCACTTCCTGTCTTAAAAAATATATAAATAAATCACTGAAGCAAACAAATATATAAATAAATCACTGAAGCAAACAAACATGAGGATCAGAAATCTTGAACTGCATTTTCAGCCAGCCCTCAGATTCTTTCAAGGCTTGGCTAGTTTATTTCTGAGGTGAAAAATCTCTAACATTTAATGAATCTAAAAACTAATTCTAAATTAACCTGAAACATGATGTGTATCCAAAGAGAGGGGACATGTCTGCATTTACTTAACTCTTCTGTAGAAGGCAGAAACTAAGCAAATACACGCCACAGATGAAGGATCAGAAGGGATGTGCCAGTGAAGGTCAAGACTACACACCTTCAACGTGCTTCCAAGTCCAGGCCCTTGCATGGGTGCTGGGAACAGGACAGGAGTCTCGAAAAGAGAACTATACTTCAATGGAGGTAAGTGGACTGAAGTCATACAAGCACAGAAGTATTGAGTATTTAAGATGTGACACAGGAAATGAAAACTCAGAAAGTATTAGTGGAAACTGGAGAGATGCAGAAGAACCAGAAAAGGAGGCTGAGATGGCGCAGACGGCGAAATTGAAGGAAAGCAGGCGAACACGGTGTGCCCAGAGTAAAGACAGAACGTACTTCGAGAAGGTGTGAAGGAGCGGCTGTGCCGACCCAGGACTAATATTATCATTGGAGACTGCCGTGCTGACTTAACAAGGGCAAATTCAGTCCAGCAGCGAGAGAAACCTGAGGAGGGCGGCTGAAGAATGAACGAGCGGAGAAATGAATTGCAAAGTGCAGAACAGACACCTCTTTAGAGGAGGGTTACGGAAAGAGAAGCAAGGCAGAAGCTGGCAGGCAGTGGGTAGAATCAGCAAAGGCTGTTCTTCACCTGGAGGAAAGGCTAGGACGATCATGTACAAGGATCCCAAAAATAAGGGAGCTGTGGAAGATGCCAGCCACAGCAGGAACTGGGGAAGGGATGGAGCAGTGGTATGTGTGAGTCAACAGAGATGGGAGCTAACTGAACTCTTTCACATGCCGCTGGGTAGCAACATCAAGCATTCACAGAGCAAGAGACAAACAAAACAGGCTCAGAGATTGTAGGTCATTTGCCTAAGGTCTCCCGGGTTTTAAGAGACTCAGTAAGATGCAAATGTTGTGCCAGCCAGTGTTCCTTCCATTATGCAATGCTTTTCCCATGAGAAAGATCCATTGTGCCTAATGGCAGGAGTTATCAGAAGTTTATATACATATATACATACACACATATGTATATATGTGTGTATGTATATATCTGTATGTGTGTATGTATGTATGCATGTATATGTCTAAATGTTATAAAAACGGTAAGAACATGACATCAAAATGAATCTAAGAAGTATTTGTTGAACAAACAGGCACAGAGGAGCAATTCTGAAGAACAATTAGTACATGTCATGTTGTGTCCAGTTCTAACAACTGTTTATTTTATATGTCAACTTGATTAAGAAATGAGGAGCCAAGATGAAACACTGCTTTGCGGTATATCTATGAGGGGGATTTTATGATAAGATCAGCATTTTCCTAGATAGACTTGCTCCCCAACACAGTGTGCACTAGCCAGTCACCCAGGGCTTGAATGGAACAAACACTTGAGAGCAAAAGAGAAGATCATGGTCTCTTAGCTGAGTACTTGAGCTGGAACATGGACTCATCAAGACTGAGAGCGTGTGTGTGTGTGTGTGTGTGTGTGTGTGTGTGTGTGTGAGCGTGTGTGTGCGCACGCACATCTGCATCATAACATTTGTGTGCGTGTGCAAGTGCTCATACACGGGTAAAAATCAGAGGATGCTGGGTGTCCCTCCTCAATACTTCTCAAAAAGAAAATTGTTTTTTGAGACAGGGTCTCTCACAAAACCTGGAGCTTACAGATTCAGCTAGACTAGGTGACCAGCAAGCCGCAGAAACCCTGTCTCTGCCTTTGCGGCATTGGGATTGTAGGCACCCAGCACCATGTCCAGTATTTTATGTAGGTGCTAGGATTACATACTCACTCAGAACCTCGTGCCTGCAGGGCAAGCACTTCACCGACTAGACCATCTCCCCAGCCCCAGTGCCGAGTACCAACTGCTCACAGGTTCTCTCAGGCCTCCGGCGTCAGAAGGTAAACTACCACACCACCACCAGCTTTCCTCAGTCTCCAGCTTGCACACAGGAGAGACAGTGGGATGGTTCAGATACCGTACTGACAGCTGATTCCTTATAGTAAACTACCGACTCTTTCTTTGGAGAACCTAACACATATGTACACGTGCCTATAAGCAGTCTCTCCAGCATGTGGGGGGGGGGTGTAAAGAGGGGAGAGGCAGTACTTATTAGCTGTCTGTTCCATATGAACAAGAAGCCAACATGAACATGAATATTAATACCAAGTCACTTACTGAGGAGGAGAAATAGTTTATGGAAGGAGACACCAAAGACTGAAGGCGAAGGAGCGACTCCAGAGAGGAAGGCACACGGAGAAGAGACGTGGTCGGGCTTCCCTGCAAACCTCCCTTCTGTGTTACAGTATGGAGTTTGGAAACAGATGTTTTACATATGCAAAATGCAATTAAATCCAAAGGCAAAAAAAGAAAAGAAAAGAAAAGCCTAAAAATTGAAATCAAACTGAAATAAATGAACCTAGCCACGTACCAAGTCAGTGGCAAAGTCACACAGAGCAGTGGATTACCTCAAATCCTCTAGAACGCAATATTTTAACCGTATATATTTCATGGAATACAGTCTAAGTACAAACAGCTGAAAAGAAATCTTAATCTTCACTCAATATCTAATTGTTAGAAACAATACAGGTGTTTATTATTTTGAACATCTGCATAACACAAAGATGCAATTATGTGAATGTTGCTGGCAACTAGGATTTCCAATGAAAAAGACACAGAAAACCAAAGAAACAAAAATACTTTGAATTTAATTTCATCAGTTTAATTTACCTGTGAAACAGAAATATTAGTATGAACTGGAAACTCACCCCCACTCTCTCACTCACTTGGAAAGGTTAATGGCAACCCACTTCCCAGATAAGCTTCCCATAGAACTGCTCATGAAAACGATTAAAAGACTAGCAGGGGTATAGACTCCTGAAGTCCCAACCCTTGGGGGGGTGAAGCATGAAGATCTCTCAACTCTTGCCTTTTTACACTTTAAACAGATGACCTCAAAATTTTTGTATTAGATTGCACTTCAAGTCTTAATCTCAACAGCTTTCGGAAAACCCGATGTGTACAGTGCATTCTGGGAAGTGACTCACTGACGATTACCAAAGGGAAAGTTAATAAGCACTAAATCCCCTAATGGTTTTCCTCTTCTGCGCTGCTCCAGCACTGGGCCATCTATAAACAGCAGATGTGCACTTCCTCACAGTGCTGGAGGCGGGGGCGATCCAGACCAAGGTGCTGCCATTTGTTCAAGGCTTCTTGCTGCATCCTAAAATACCAGAAGGCATCACACCGATGAGGATAAGAAGGCCAGTCACAGGGTTTCATAAAGAGCGCCTTCCCATGCTAGCATCATCAGCCCACTCCGGACAGCCCCATGCTTCAAGAGCCCACCCCTCAATGCTGTTGCCTTGGGGATACATTTCCAACAGCAGCCTTGGGGGACGCATGCAAACCAGATCGGTTTTGCTTCAGGATTTCCTCACAGCTTTAGATTTAATGAAGCAACTGTCACATCCTGTTCTCATACTAACACTGGTAGAGAAACAGATTTGTGGTGAGCTTTATATAACAGTGGTTACATTTGATCTCCTTTCTTTTAAAATGTTGTATTGAGATTTAATTATGTTTGGTCCAGAGGAATATTCACATCACACTATGAAAGTTGGCACCCTTCCTGGCTTTCTAATACCTCATCACACTCAGTTCCCTTTCCACCCATCTTTTTAGGTGCCAGGCTGGCACTGTCTCCAACTCCACTCCTACCTTAATTCTCAAGATGTTTAATATATTTATCCTTCAAATCAAAATAGTTGCAATATACTATTGTATCTCAGGTGCTTCACACACCAAGGCTTCTCAGTTACATTAACTTCCCTTTTGCTAGGATCTCTTCCCTCATCCTTCCTAGCCATTCACTCCATGGTCACAACTAGGCTTTCAACATACCAATAGCTCCTCATTCTCAACTTCATGCTTCTTGCTTTTGGGCCGTTGTCTTTTAGTTTTCCTGCGCTCTCACTTGTGCCCCAGTTTCAGTAGCTTCCATCCACATTGATGTTGGAGCCCTCTGAGGCTTCTAGCAGCTTTACCCAGCAGGACTGCATAAAAGGATGATTGGGCCACGGGCCTGGGTACCATGTGTTTGGAAGGGTCTACCTAGGTTTTATCTAACAGGGGGAGGTCTTTTTGCCTCGCCTGCTGGCATTGTTATAAAAAGCTCTCTTGAATAAAGTTGTGGGCTGGTGGGTTTTGAACCAGGCCCTCCCGAGGCTATCCTGTGTTTCTGTCTTTCCTCTTGTCATCTAGGTATCTCTTTCTGTCGAAATATTTCCCACTTCTCCCTGCTCAAGAGTATCCTGGTTGTAAAAGAGGGGGCTGATTCCACACACACAGAACAATGCAATTCATTAAGCCTACACCTTTGTATTACCTCTCATTGCTCTGACTCCAGCATCCTCTTTGCCCCTTACAGAAAAAAAAATCTACCTGGGAGTATCATTCTGTGATGGAGTGTTTGCTTAGCATCCACAAGGCCCTGTGTTCAATGACCAGCACTACCCCTGCCCCCAGCAAAAAAAAAAAAACAAAAAACAAAACAAAACAAAAAAACAGAAAATATGTACTATACTACAATTGTTTCCTGTGTGTCCCATACCTGTATGGTCTGCCCCCTACTCTAGATTCTTAATGGTGAGACCTCAACTCTTGCTACACCTAACCTTTCTTATTCCATGCCAGGGCTGGAGCAGCTGAAATTTAAGGGAAACACACAGCTCTACTGTGTTTTTTGAAGGTGGGATTTTTCCCATAGGTTTGTCACCAGCTGGTGATGCTAATTTGGAAGGTCATGGAACCTTAGGGATTGTGGACAGACTACCAAGCTTAAGTGAGTCACTTGGCCACCCTTGAAGATAGCATCCACTTCTGATCTAGTCCCAGCTTTCTGCGTGATGATCCATCAACTTCTGAACAAGCTGTGCCTGGAGCTCCTGTCCCCACAGATGGTACAAAGCACAGAGATGGCCAGCTACCATATCCTCCCTGCCAAATAGACACTGTCTCCTGAAACACAAACCAAAATAAATCCTTCCCCCTCTAAGCTGCTTCTGTCACAGCGATGAAAGAGGCAGCTAACACATACACTACCGGGTCTTAGGTTCAGTTCTACAATAACACTCAAGTGGGCCGGCCCTCAGAGGGGTTCTGTCCAGTCTTGCTAATCCCTCATCTACTCATCCCAGTCAAGATGACTCTCTCGGCAAACAGCCAACACCTCAATCTATACCTCCCACTCTATTTCCAAAAAAGAACAACAACAACAAAAAAAAAAAAATCAATGAATTCATAAATAAACTTCTTTCTAGACCTCACTCATGACCAAGTCTCCAGTCCAGCGCTCTAGACTCTACCTTCCTTTCCATTTTTTTCCTAGCTCAGCAATCATCAAATCTCTTGGTCCTGGGACCCCCTTAGCAGTCTATAAATTGCTTGGACCCCAGAGAGCTTTTATTTATAAGGATTATATCTACCATACTATTAGAAATTAAAACTGAGAAGTTTTAAGTGTGTATATTAATTCATTAAAGAAGAAATCTATGTCAGGTGGTGGTGGCACATACCTTTGATCCCAGCATCCAGGAGAGGCAGGCAGGTGGGGCTCTGTAAGTTCAAGGCCAGCCTGGTCTACAGAGCAAGTTCCAAGGCAGACAGGGCTACAGAAAGAAATTCTGTCTCGAAAATTTTTTAAAAAAGAAGAAGAAATCTATTACATCAGTGGTTCTCAACCTTCCTAATGCTGCAGCTTGGTTTGGTTTGTTTGCTGGTTGGTTGTTTTTGGTTTTTTTTGTTTTTTTGTTTTGTTTTGTTTTGTTTTTTTGGTTTTTTGAGACAAGGTTTCTTTGTGTAACAGTCCTGGCTGTCCTGGAACTTGCTTTGTAGACCATGCTGGCCTAGAACTCACAGAGATCTGCCTGCCTCTCTCCTAAGTGCAGGGATTAAAGGTGTGCACCACCATCGCCTGGCTTTGCTGCAACCCTTTAATACAGTCTTCATGTTGTGGTGACCCCCAACCATGAAAATATTTGCGTTGCTACTTCATAACTGCCATTGTGCTTCTGTTATGAATTATCATAACAGTATCAGTGTTTTCCAATGATGTTACGTGACCCTGTAAAAGGGTCATTCGAACCCAAAGAGAGCAACCCACAGGTTGATAATGGCTATATTACATGGTAATATAAATATTTGTTTGAAAAATATCTATGTTTTTAAACAAAGGAATTAGTGAAAAGAGCATATTTAATTCTAAAAATTCTTTTTTTAACATCTGCATTTGGGAAAAGCCACTGCAGCATTTGGTCTGTGGGAAGGAGATGTTCCAGCTGAAGAATATGAAGGACTGCAGGCTGGAAAGAAGAAAGGAAAGTAGGGTTTTGATGGCCCTTTCAGAAAACTGGGGTGTTGTGCCAGCACCAACAAGCAGAGGTTTCTTAGGGACTAGTGGTAACATGGAAGCTGTGTGGACCTTTCCCACTGTGACCTTCAAACCCAGCCTGGTGCCACTTGAGTCCATATGGGATTCTTTTACAGCAGGTTTTGGTCAACTGAAAAGACTGTCCCTCTGTGTAAATCTTCCAAACATTGGGGACATTTTATTACCACATTTAAAAGGCTACTTTCATTAATGTAATTACCAGTAACATTAGGAAAGTCTTTAATATCTGGAAGTTGTCACATGAAAAAATTTAATTATTCTAAAACAAAAATTCCTGCTTGGAGGAAAAAATATTAATTCAGCTTCCCTCAGCCATCAAATTACAGTAAGCATATGTACTTTTAAGTTCTTATATGTACTTCCCCACTTAGTCCCTCAATGTATGTTCAAGAACTTGAGAAAAGTCAATAACTTTTATACTTTGTGAACATTCTGAAGCGAAAATATTGTTATCGCTGTGGTTACGGTATGATAAGGAAGAGAATGGAAACTCGCTGGCTTGGCATCTGCCTTATTCCATTCAGACTGCTACAACAAAATTATGAACAACAGAAATGTTTGGCTCACCATTCTGGAAGACGAAGGGACGCCAGAAGATTTAGTGTCTGGTGGAGACTTGCTCCACACAGACAGTACCTTCTGTGTCTTCCGCAGATGGTGGGAGGTGTGAACAGGTTCCCAAGTCTCCTTCATAAGATCACTAACCCCATCCAGGAGTCATAGTCCATGTAACCACTTCCCCACAGCCCCACCTCTTAGATTTCGTAGCTGTGGGCTCAGGTTTCAGCATGAATCTGGGGACACCAACATTGGGTGGCAATTTCACCATCCTCAGCCTTAGAGACACCTGTTCAGCGTCACCAGCATCAGAAGAGTGTGCTGCACTTCCACATCTCTACAGGAACAGTTCTCACCTCCTGGGCTCTTGAAAAGATCATTGGGCTTCCAGGGGGCCACGGGCCACACTGTTGTTCTAGAACTCTCCACGTCGTTACAAGAAGCCAATCTCCTAGTCTAGACCAAAATGTCTTCACTTTTCTACCTACATGATGGATTTGCTCCATTTTCCACAGAGTCCTGCCCATCAGTACGACCTTTTGTTAACAGTCCATGTGCAAAAAGAGCTTCTTGTGACTTCCCTTTCCCCTCTAGCTATGGCCATTTCTTACTTTGCCCTTTCAGCAAAACTCTCCCAAAGAGGGCTTGGGTGAGTGGGAGGAGGAGGTGGGGGAGGGGGGCACTGTAGGTACATATGAATGAGATGTGAAATCAGTACCTAGTCATTAATCAACCCTTTCTGGAATCAAAAAGAAAAATAAGACCCAGGCATCTGACATTCCTAAAGATTCTCAAATGCATCAGCAACATAATACCAACCTTTTTAAAAATCCTTTCTAATTTACAGCTTGTAGACAGCGTCTAGCCACCACATTGCATGCACCCCCTATGATTTCAGACATCAAATATTAAACATGGAGTGAGTAATGCAAAAAGAAAGGGGGTTAATCAGACCTCCACAGAAAGAGAAAGAAAATAACACTGATTCAATGAGAGCACTAATGAGGCCTTTTGTTTTGGTAGATTAATTTGGGAGTCTGATGACTACGAAGAACATTTAAGCTCCCCGGTTTGACTGGTGATGATTATTATCAAGGCCTTTTTTTTTTTTTAATTAAAGAGATGCCTTTGCCTAATTCTCTAGATTATGAATTTCAGGTGTTTACCTGAAATGCATGCATGTCCACCGTCAGAGTGTGGAAAACTCCCCTCATTAGCAGACAGAAAGGCCTCCTCTACCGATGGGGCCTGAACTCCGCAATGATGAGCAGTTCAGCCTGTGAGCAGCTGATGTTTAAATACATTACCCTAATACTCTTTAAGCACTGCCAATTGTAAACCTCATTAACTCCCAGCATGTGGCCAAGGCCTGGATTTCTTCACCACAGCCTCACAAAGTGAAAACAGGTATATAAAAATGATTTTATCATCAACATGATTACATCCTCCTTCACCCTGGAAAGGATTTAAAAGGCTGTATTTTCTTCACTAAGAAAGAAGTGCTGAGCTCCAGAGAAGCTAGCTAACCAGGAGGACCCTAAGAGGGATGCATGGATGACCCTAGAAAGGGGAAATAGATGAGATCTCCTGAGAAAACTGGGAGCAATAAACAGTAGTGGACGGGGAATGAGAACATGAGGGAACGGGATGGTTGAGCTGGAACAGGGACAGAGTGCGAGAGCAATGAAAGAGATACTGTGATAGAGGGAGACATCATGGAGATAGGGAGAAACCTGGTGCTATGGAAGTTCCCAGGAATCCACAAGGATGACCCCAGCTTAGACTCCTAGCAATAGTGGAGAGAGTGCCTGAGCTGGCCTACCCTGGTAATCAGATTAATGAATACCCTAACTGTCATCACAGAGCCTTCATCCAGTAACTGGTGGAAGCAGATGCAGAGATCCACAGCCAAGCACCAGACCGAGCTCCAGGAGTCCAGTCAAAGAGAGAGAAGAGGGATCCTGTGAGCAAGGGGAGTCAAGATCATGATGGGGAAATCTACAGAGACAACCAAACCAAGTTGGTAGGAACTCATAAACTTTAAACCAACCGCTGTGGAGCCTCCATAGGACTGAACTAGGCCCTCTGCATAAGCGAGACAGTTGTGTAGCTTGGTCTGCTTAAGGGGCAGTGGGATCAGGATCGATCCCTGGTGCATGAGCTGGCTTTTTGGAGCCCAGTGCCTATGGTGGGATGCCTTGCACATCCTTGATCAGGGAAAGGGGCTTGGTCCCGCCTCAGCCTCAACTGAATGTATCAGGTTTTGCTGACTCCCCATGGGAGGCCTTATCTTTTTGGAGAAGGGAATGGGGGCGTGTGTTGGGGGAGGAAGCTGGGGGGTAAGCAGGAGGAGGGAAGAGAGCGGGATCTGTGGTTGGTATGTAAAATGAGTAAAACATTTTCTTAATAAAGGAAGAAAAAAAAAAAGGAACAGTGAAGAATGGAAAAGCAGAAGACACTTTGCACAGGCCACATGTCCAAAAACCATTTTCTACCTGTTCTGGCACCCCTCCATTCCTCGGGCAGCAGTCCTGTCCCGGGACTGAATCTTTGTTCTCTGACCAGAAAGGATTTATTCGTGTGTGTTGATTATCCTCTCAGCTCAAGAAAATGGAGTGGGGACTGACAAGGAGGTAGCCTATACCTTTAAGCCCATCACTGACAACAGGTTATCCAACACTCCCCAAGTCTGTTCTCACAGAACGTCTTCTCACAGTGCAAATGGTTCTATACCCAAGGTGGAAGGCATGTACAGGTGGCCTTCTGTGTCTACGGGCCCTAAATCTAAACATTTAACCAACTTTTATAGCTAGGAAACACTCAGAAAAAGAAATGTATCAGTACTGAACAGGGACTTTCTTGTCACTAAACAATATGAGAAAACTATTTGCAGAGCACTGTATTGTGTTAGCTATTAAGTCATCTAATGATGATTTAAGGCACTGTGGAAAACACGGTAAACCGGTTAGATGTAAGAACCACAGCACTTTATGGAAGGCACCTGGGCATGCGCAGACCTTGGCAGGACCCTGTGAAGGTACTGAAGCCAATCTGTCAGGACCATGGAGGGACAACTGCCTATGGAAAACTGAGATGCGACCCTAGCAAGCCACTGAGGTATTCCAGCCACCGGACCCCCCATAGGCAGGGTTCAGTATCTGTTGCAAGCAGCCAGCTAAACACTCAACAACCCCAGCTCATCCTAGCCCCGCTTAGTCACAAAGTTTTTGGTCTTAGCTTGCTCTCACGAGACAATCATTAAAAAACAAACAGAAATATGTTTGCAAAGCTCATGTGGACCAACGTAAGATTTCCACCTGGTTCTTAGTAGATAAGAAGTACGAGCTATAGATGAAAATTATACTTAGATGATACACACAGCGTAGTTTCCATCCTAATCAGAAGCTACAGTCACCACCAAACCTAAAAGATACATCATAGCCCATACACATTCAACAGCTGGTAGATCATTCACACTGCTCAGTTACATGGCTTTGTATGGGAGTCTGGGCTCTGAGAAATCATGAAACTCATCTCTTCTCCCTCCTCAGATGTGAGGCAAGCCCCCCTCATTCAGGAAGCCCCCAAACCAGAGGCTTCCACCCCCTGGCATTCAAAATCTTTTTTCATCTTCCTCAAGGACCTTCAGAAATTGATTAAATCCATCCTTAAATCGATTAAGACAGTAGAACAAAGGAAAATCTAAACACAACAAAGAATATCAATAGGGACTATGCTGCCCCACAGGAGACCATGCCAACTTCCTGATTCAAACCAGCCTTGGGTGGCTCTCCGCAGTTTGAGAGAAATGTTCTCATCCTCACCCTTAAGAATGAGTCCTTACATGGTCTACACAGGGCCTATCTCTCCCACCAAGGCTTGCATTACTGTACCCCAGACATGCTAGACTCATATCTTAGAATTGCAGAGCCTCTTGTGGGGCCTGTTCCTTCTGCCCCAAATGTTCTGTTCTCTGTTCTTAACCACAACTCCTAAGGCCCACATGTTACTCATGGGATGTCTTTCCTGACCTCTCAGTGGAAATGAAGCTTGTATTACTGTCTCTCACACCATGTCTCTCATGCAGGGGTCTTCCTTGTGCTACAACAAATAATCCTCTAGATCTATCTTAGAAAGACCCTGATGGGACTGGAAAGTTGTTCAGCATTTAAGAGTACTGGTTGTTCTTGTGTTGTGGAACATTATTTTTAGGTGTGTTGTTACATTTGTTTCTGCTGTGGAACATTTGTTTTAATGATGCAAAGATGTGTTGCATACTTTTATGTTGCATTTATTTAACTCTGTGAAGCTGTGTTACTTTGCCTGTCTAAAACACCTGATGGTCTAATAAAGAGCTGAAAGGCCAATAGCAAGGCAGGAGAAAGGATAGGCAGGGCTGGCAGGAAGAGAGGATAAATAGAAGGAGAAATCTGGGAGGAAAAGAAGAAGGAGCAAGAGAACAAGGAGAGGAAGATGCTAGGGGCCAGCCATCCAGCCACACAAGCAGCCACAGAGTAAGAATGAAGGTAAGGTATACAGATGTAAGAAAAGGAAAAAGCCCAGAGGCAAAAAGTAAATGGGTTAATTTAAGAAAAATTGGCAAGAAACAAGCCAAGCTAATGCCAGGCATTTATAAGTAAGAATAAGCCTCCGTGTGTGATTTATCTGGGAACTGGGTGGCATGCCCCTAAAAGAGTGAAAGAGTAAAAAACAACCAACAACACTCTTGCAGAGGTCTCCCGTTCAGTTCCTAACACATTCACAAGAACTGTTGCCTGCTTCTGACTTCTTGGCACCATGGCCAAGCATGAATGTGGTACACATATATAAATGCAGATAGAACATTCATACACATAAAACTATATCTAAAAATCTATTTTTAAAGACTCTGAGGATGGAATTAGAGTCTATGGGGATAGTGCAGAGAAATCTTTTCATATCAGTTCACATGTATTTGCTTGTATTTCTCAGACTAACTCTGCACATTGATTAAGCCCATCATTAGAAGGTCTAAGCTGAACTACATAAAAAGTATCAGCCAGGGCTGGAGAGATGGCTCAGAGGTTAGGAGCACTGGCTGTTCTTCCAGAGATCATGAGTTCAATTCCCAGCAACCACATGTTGGCTCACAACCATCCATAATGAGATCTGGTGCCCTCTTCTGACCTGCAGGTGTATATGCAGACAGAACACTGTATACATAATAAATAAACAAATCTAAAAAAAAAAAAAAAAAAAAAAAAAAGTATCAGCCAAACTGGGCTAGCAAAACTCTAACGCAAAAGCCAAAGCAAACCAAATCAACCTGAGGCAAGGAAGCATAGGGAATAGTTTGGTTACTCAGGGCCTCTACTTAATTTGAATTATTAACAGCCTCCACTTCTAATAGTGGACATGGCAGATAGCTCCTTCCCCTTCGTTTACTGTGCGCACACACCCCTCACCTAACAAATGTACTTAGCAACCTTGGAGTCCCACCGGCATCAGGGTTGCCATCTCAGGATAATGGAGCAAGTTTCTTCTCCCAAGACACAACCAACCTTAGCTTCTATTCAAATATATTCCCAATGTATCTGCATAAAAGAATGAAAGTTTGATCCACTCTAGACTGGTTTTGGGAGCATAAGCAGTAAGGCAGTACTCTGTCCTCAAGTGAACTTGTTGAATCCCCTATTTACCATCTTATGCCTATGCATGATTGGACATGCATATGATTAAAATCAGATGTATTATGGGAAGAGGACATGTGCAGTAGAAAAATGTGATGTAATCCATCAATTAAAACAGAAAGCCATCCATCAATTTAAACAGAAAACCACACTCACTAACATCCCTTAATAGCTCAGCTCCTTCTCCTATTGAACCCCATAAAAAGAAGTCTCAAACAATAATCAGGGCCCTTGAGTATCTACATTCTTGAGGACTGCTGCTCTCTCTTGAAATATATTCTGATTTTATTTATTTATTTATTTATTTGTTTGTTTGTTTGTTTGTTTGTTTATTTATTTATTTTTGGGTTGTTTGAGACAAGGTTTCTCTATATAACATTCCTGGCTGTCCTGGAACTTGCTCTGTAGACCAGGCTAGCCTCAAACTCACAGAGATCCACCTGCTTCCTCTGCCTCTCGAGTGCTGGGATTAAAGGCATGTGCCACCACCATCCGGTTATTCTGATCATTTTTACTGCTTTGCTTTAAATAAAGTTTCTTCACTACTTTGCAATCTCTGTGAGAGCTTTTATTTTAAATTTCTTGAATAAGAAACCAAAAAATCTGAAAACACTTGGCCCAGAGCTGGACCACCAGCACCAGGCCAGTCCACCAGTCATGCTTCAAGAAGGAAAGATGTGTTGAATGAAACACAGTTCAACAGGGTCTGATGACACACTCCTGTCATCTCAGCGTGTGGGAGTCTG
This sequence comes from Peromyscus aztecus, assembly GCA_902168405.1. Taxonomy (NCBI): domain Eukaryota; kingdom Metazoa; phylum Chordata; class Mammalia; order Rodentia; family Cricetidae; genus Peromyscus; species Peromyscus aztecus. The sequence goes on from CABHPQ010149547.1 coordinate 17,499, forward strand.
AGGCAAGACGACTGCTGAGTTTGAGGGCAGCATCAACTATAAAACAAAACCAAGTCAAAACAAGAAAAGAAGATCTCTGAGATGGCGAACACATGTTCTTCCCACACACCTTGAGTGTCAAACAGATCCACCACTCAGCTGCTAGACAGAGTCCCAGGGAGATGCTCCCAGCACCCAAAGCTGACCAAGTCAGCAACTCACGAATCTCTAGCTTAGAAACAAGTGAGCTTCAGCAAGCCGGAGATGTTAAGATGAGAAGGACATGCTGACCACAGGCATTTAACTCTGCTGCCGAGTCCAATCCCAGGTTAGACGGAGGCAGTTGCTACCAGGAGTCACTGCTTAGCGATCGAGGGTCAGCCAAAAGGTATCACTGAGCGAAGAAAGGGATGTTTTTCATAGATAAAACTGGTCATTGACCAACAAAAATTCTTTACAACTATAGGCTTTCTAATTCCCCACAGAAAAGAACTGCTACCGTCGATTACAACACAGGAAAAGGTCAATGGATTAAAGAAATGCCTGTCCTCCCATGCTCACTACAACATGAGTCAAAACAGGCAAGATGAGGATGTCAACTCAAGCATCTATCAATGGATGAGTGAATTAGGAATGCACTATAAACACCTAATGGAATAGTACTCAACCTTGAAAAAGGAACTCTGTCACATGTGGCAATGAGGATGAACCTGGAAGATATAACGTCAAGTGAAATAAGCCAGGCATGGAAAACAAAGGGCACATGTTCTCACCTGTAAGCAGAATCTTAAAACATCAGAATCCATGAAGGCAGAGAGCAGAATGGTGGTCACACCAGGCGGGCATGAAGGAGGAAGTATCAAGGGGACTGACGTTCAGAGAACCAAGTATTTTCAAAAGACAGTCTTGGACACTGTGGGGCTACGTTTAATAAAAACACATGTATACTCGAAAATTGCTAAGGGAGTTTGAAATGTTCTGAATATAAAAACAAAACAAGCACATAGTGTGATGAATATGTTAACTAGGAAGATTGGTCCATTCTGCAATGAGTGTGTACTTCAAAACATGCTGCGTACAATAAATATTTGTCAATTAAAAATAAATAAATTTTACAACAAATTGGAAGACTAAACACAGCAGTAATATATTCCATTACAGTTCGACAACCCAGACAGGACCTCTCTCCAGAAACTCTAGCAACTCTATCCTTGGTTCACGCAGGTGTGGGTGGCTGCAGGCACTCCTGGTTATGGATGCAGGACTCAGACCAGCCTCTGCAGTCATATGACACCTGGTCCCTGTGTCAAATCTCCCTCTGCCTCCATCTTCAGAGACACTTGTGATGGAATTTCGGTTCCACCCAGATAACACAAAGTAACTTTTCCATTTCAATATATTTAATTACACCAGTCCCAAGGTTCCTCCATCAAATAGGCCAAGATATACTAATTCCAGAGAAGACACAGAGGAAACACAAGGTGGTGGGGACAAGGCAGAGGGCATCCTGCCGAGGGCCTGCTCAGGACTACACAATGGAGTCTCTACTCTGCCAAGCAAAGACTTGCTTCCCTGAGACTTGAATTCATCAGATTATTCTGTCTCCCATTTCTATATCATTAACCACATGTGAAATTTTAAAGACAATTTGGAGAAAGGGAAAGATGATAGAAGTTATGTCCACAGAGTCATGCTGAAGTTCATAATTTTATAGCAACCTTGAAATATAAAACATACACTCATGTGTGTTCACACCACCTCATCAGCTACAAAGGTCCAATGCAGTTAAAAACACATCTTCCAAACATGCAATCACCAACTCTGAAATGATTCTTGAAGGAATATTAAGAATATCATTTCTAAAATAATGGATTAATATATAGAAAAACATTGTTGGAGCTAGATAGGATGCATACATTTAGTGAGTTCTTTCTTATCAAGCAAAAGAAAGCTGACTTGAAGAGAAGACCTAGGAAGATAATTAGAAGTACACATACCCATCTTTGGTCTGATCCACCACACCACTTAAAAGTTCCACAGTCTTTGGGTTGGGCTGGCTTTCTCCAAAAATATTCAAATACCGAGTGACAAAGTCATCGGGAGACATAAAAAATTCACCGTTTTTTTCAATGCTCGCATACTGTTTAAAAAAAAAAAAAAGGAGGGTAAGGGGAAAGAAACATTATCCAATATATCTGATCCTTAAAAGTATATAGTCATGCGCTCAATACTGAAAAGGCCACAAACATTCAAAAGATAAATCACATAGGTTAATACCATCTTCAAAAAGCAGTTATCTACCACTTCAAAGAAAGATTTTAAATAGTCAAATTTGATGCTTATCAGTAGCTCACACAGTGTCCCCCATCCCCCCCTCTGCACAAGGGGACATCTGGCAATGTATAACAATTTAAATTGTCATGACTTGGGGAAAGGGACTACTAGCAAACATGAAATAATGCCCTACAGGGTCTCACTATGAAGCCCAGGTAGCCTCAAACTCAAGATCTCCCTATCTTAATCTCCCAAGGGCCGGGGTTCCAGGCATGTGCGCTTAATGACATGTCCTTTCTAAAGTGAGATCAGTTGTGAAGTATTAAATACTCTTTCAGGGAGGCTGGTGTGAAAGGCAGCTCCTACACCTTGCATCCCTATGTAAGGAAACCAAGCCCCACCTCAGTGCCAACACCGAAACAAAACTGAAGCTTAGCCAGCCTGGAGCCATCAAACTTCTAACCAGGGACTTCCAACCCTGCCTTTCTACTTTAGCCGGTCAGATATATTTTCTTTATTTTGCTCGCATAAGCACTTTATAGAAGTTTCTCCCCCCACCCTCTTTGTGGAGTCCCAGATGGCTTGGGGTTTTCCCAATTCCTGAGTCCTAGACTGCTCAAATAACTCACTCAAATTCTAACAGTCCCAGTTCCAACAGAACTCAGGGAGGCCCACAGTCTGAGAAAAGACGACAAACTGAACTGAAACACTACCCTGGAGCCACACAGCATCTTCCGTGATACTGGACGCAGGTTTAAACTGCTGCCCTCCTTAATGTCGTCGTCTTACTCGACATTACACAGGGACTTGCTGGCACCGGATTCTCCTCCATGGTGTTCTTCTAGGACACCACCCCCCCAGCTTAGGCAAGGGGGACTTGGCTGTGTCTCGTTCCTGGGGACACCCGTGTTTTGGGAAATGCTGAGAATAAACATGAGGATACGGCATCCTTTTGGGGCAGAAGCAGATCTTCCGATTCCCAAGATAAAAGAGCAAAGTAAGAGGAAGACAAGACACCTGAGAACAGGGCTTTACTAGGTGATTAGAACCCTGCCAGCAGCCAGGGTAAGGAGGGGCACAATGTAAGGAGGTGCAATAGCAGACCTTGTAGTCCTGCAATGTGGGGCTGTGCCTGCTACCATCTGAAAGTCTAGACAGTTAAATACGTTTCCTGGGCTCTGATGCTTCCTCTGCAAAATGGGTATAATAATACTACCCGCTCCATCTGGCTGATGTGTGAAACAAATGAGATAATAATGAAATACATTGTGAACAATGCCCACAACATAAGCACATTTTTGGTTTGGCTGGTTTATTACATATATGTATGCATGTATGCATATATGTATATGCACATGCCATGGCGCCCATGGGAAGACCAGAGGGCGACCTGCGGAAGTCGGATGTCTCCTTTCCACCATGTGGGTCCTGGGGGTGGAGCTCAGGTTATCAGGGTTAGTGGCAAGCACCTTTACCCGCTGAGCCAGTTCACGGGTCCCTGTTTTAAAAATTCTTTTCTTGGGGCTAGAGAGATGGCTCAGCAGTTAAAAGCACTGGCTGCTCTTCTGGAGGACCCAGGTTCAATTCCTAGCACCACATGGCAGCTCATACCTGTCTATAACTCCAGTTCCAGGGGGTCTGACACCTTCACACCAATGCACATAAAATTAAATAAATTGTTTTTTTAATTCTTTTCTTTAACCCTCTGCTTCCCTGAGTGACATCTGCTGCTGGTACAGCACCAAGTCAAGGATGTAACAAGGACTTTCTTCCGCCAGCAGCTACCCAGTCCTGGCCACTGCCTAGGGGAGGCCATGGGAAGTGGTAGAATACTATTTTCTAAGTACAGTACAAAAAGAGACAGCGAGGGACGCCACCATCCTTCAGCGACATTTACTTCACTTTGGGAGGAGTGGGAATCTGCAGAAGAAAGAACTGATTGTGATTTTTTTTCCTAAATGAGGACAAACAAGCTTGAAACAGAAGGGGTATGTCACTGCTAATGACAGGAATCCTGCAGTGTGGTTATACCAAGGTTTCTCTAGGACAGTGATTAATTTACTTCAAAACACAATTTAACTTTTCTCCTGCTGGCCCACATTTAGATTATTTCCAGTTTGGGTTATTTTGTAAGAAAACCTAAGATAGCTATTCTTGTATATAACATTCGTACAAATTCCTGACTATTTTCAAAAACTAGAGTCCATGAGAAAAGAAATTGCTGAGTTAAAGGACGGGAACTTTCAGGCGGCTGGCACCTATTATCGCTCTGGTCTCCGGAAACGATTGTACCAATCCACACTGCCACCAACGGTGCGGGAACACGCTCTCGCCCCCTTGCAGGGTCACATTTGTTTCAAATACTTTTCCAGGTTGACATTTTTATGTAATTGAGTCTACAGGGCTCTTTTTCCCCCCTTTGCAAATCCTTGTTACTTTTCTGACCTTAAAAAGCTAGTCCTTTCTCATCTCAAGACCAAATACCAACACAGTTTCTTTCTCTCCTGGCTTTGAGCAGATCTGTATTTGCCTTTGGGTTTCAGTATATCAGAGCTTTGTTACTGCGTGTGGTCTGACGTGAGCATACCCCAACTGCAGCTTTTGCCGCTCAATCTGTTGGTTGCTCCAGACCCACAAACCAAGTCTCTCCCCTCCCCACTCTCTAGGATGCAGGTTTTTCACTACTAAATTATCATATGGTCACCAGAGGAAACACGGAGAAGCAGGCCCCCGCTGCAGCTTCAATTCTGACTGGCTGGAATGGCTTCCTGGGGCCAGCGTGCCCCGCGAACTGCCAGGCACACCACCAAGAACACAGGACGGCCTGGCAGTTCCGATCAGTGGGAGACAGTCCAAGCCCACCCCTTCTTGTCGACCTGTCTGTCTGTCCTTGCAAGATAGCAGTGACTCTTGCTCCAACTGCAGGAAGGGCTCTGTCAAGACAGGGCTTTGGGGCTGTGTTCTCATTGTTCCCTCAAATTCCCAGACTGCTGCCTGGCAGTGAAATGTGTTTAAGAAATACTTTTTGAATGAATGAGAGGCTCAGAATGTTGTATTACTTTTCTCCCAGAGCTTTTCTTGGCCTGATGATTAGCCTTTGAATTTTCCCCCAAATGACCTTTGGAATCATTGTCAAGCTGTGGACCCTAAAAACACTTTTCACTGAAAATGCACAATCAAACTACAGTGAACTACACTACTCACTCTCAAGATAATGAAGGTTGGCAAAAATGGAGAAAACTCCCACACGCTAGTTGTGTAAGAAAAACTGATGGCACTGGAGAGATGGCCCAGTCGTTAAGAGCACTGGCTGCTCTTCCAGAGAATCCGGGTTCAAGTTCCAGAACGCACAGGGCAGCTCACAACTGTCTGTAACTCTCGGTTTGGGGAATCTGGCACCCTCACTGACATAGATGCAGGCAAAACACCAATGCACATAAGAATGAATAAATCTTTTTCTTAAGTAGATATATCTAAAAATAAATAAACTGACCAACCATTTTAGAAAACTGCTGGGCAATGTCTACTGTAACAGTGCCTAACACACATACCATAGACAGCAATTTCAATCATAGGGAAATCTCCAACAAAATGGATGATTTATAACACCAAAAAGTTGAGGTATTCACAGCACCTGATTTATGTCAAAAATGCTATATTAAAAAAAAAGGCCCAGATGTCACCAAACAGCTGGAAACATAATTGACTGTCATATAGTCAGTCGCACAATGAAATACAACATAGCAATGAGAATAAACTAACTCCACCCGAGACAGCACAGATGTACCTACATAAAGCAGGGTTGCGAGTAGAGCTCAGTGGAAGAGCATTAACCTGTGAGGTCTGAGGCCTGTGGCTCAACCCCCAGCTGAGCAAGACGTAACAGACAGAGAGGATGCAGACTGTGTGGCTACACCTTATCGTGGAATGAGATCATGAACAGAACTAAGATGAAGCCACGAGAGAAGTCAGCCAGCTGCCTTTGGGGCTGTGGGGAGTGGCCAGCACAGGGAGCAAGGAACTCTGAGTGCTGGTGCCACAGGCACACTCACGCTGTAAATAACCATGGAGACGTTGCTTATTATCTGTGCACCAGACTCAGACCTCAATGGTCCACATTCTCACCAAGGTATTTATTTTTATTGGCCTCGTTTGCTTAGAGGTGATAAAGAGATCATCTCTTAGATAAGATGGCATGTTAATTTGGATGCAAAATATATGAGTTTAAATAAAACGAGCTCATCCAGCAAAGCAGGGTTGAGTCACTGGGGTTCAAGTAAATGAGTCAAAGGTTGTCTCTTGGACTCACGGACATAGGCCAACCATGGTAAAAAGCATGTACCGGGCGGGGGGTGCTGGCAAAGATGGCCTGGTTGTCCTTGAGGCAAGGAACAGGGGTCACTGTCAGAGGAAGAGACTCTTTCTTACAGCTGCCTCATCTCTAGAATCCATTCACATCTCTCTGGGAATATGTCTAAGTGACCTGAAGCTCCCCTCTCTTCCAGGTTTTTGAGGGAGGTTTTAAGATGATGAAATACATGCTTAGGAAGGCTTTTATAATTCTTGAAGTGATTTTGTATTTCTGTTAACACCACACTGAACGAGGACAGTAGCAAAAGGACTCTGAAAGGAACCCGTCCCCGTAGTGCCCGCTCCACAAGGACAGTCCTATCTGGCCTGCTCCCTACGAGCTATTTAATAAAAAGCCTGTGAGTGACGACCTGGGTCAGAACCCTTATCGTGTGTTTTCCAGGAGTCACTCACATCCTGGGGCTGAAAGGCAAATTCTCCTTGACCTTCTCAAGCCACAGATTCCCTGTGCACACCAGGTCCTGTCACCTGCCAGTCTGTGCCTTGATCCCCGGTTCTAAGGATGGAATAAAACAAAACAGACCATACGAACACTGGTGTTCGATATTGTCTGTTACCAGGAATCACTGATTTTTTTTTAATTGGGTCCACAATGTAAAAAGGAAACTGTGCTTATTAACTGAAGATGTGTATTACAGCACCCCAGGTGAATTATAATAAATGCCAAACAAAGAAATAAGTTAGTAAAGTATGTGTGGAAGTGTACAAATATGACAAATATTCATTTAAATTAAGGGCTAATCATGTAGGTATTTGCTTTATAATTCTATTTCTGTTTGAAATTGTCACAATAAAAAGTTAAAATTCAAGCATCCTAAAGCTTTCATTTTAATAAGTCTAAATTGCTAACATAAATGTGGGAATATATACTTCTACATTCCAACTCAAAATGCAAAGACAAGAAAGCACAAATGGTACCCTGCTTACGTAGAAGGCAGGAGGCAGAGTTCAGCCCTCAGCATCATAAACCGGGGTGGGTGGGGCAAGCCCTATTCATTACAGAGTTGCTATGATAGCTAAAGAGAGACAGCACCTGAACAGATGTTACAGAGAAGGACTAGATGAAGTACCACACAACATCCATAGTTAGGAATAGCATCGTTTCAAAGCTTATAGAGAAGCAAGTTGGGTTTAAAGGTTTGTTTTTTTTTGGGGGGGGGGGGGGACACTATACAAGGTAGTATTTTTTTCTCTCCTGTTAAGGAAAATAACTGAAAGAGGGAGAAAGGAGAGAAAAGGAGGGAGGGGGAGAGAGAGAGACACCTGTGTCTATGCTGAGATCCAAAGTCAGTTTTCTTTATGTATCATTGTAAATATCAGAAATGTAATCACTCTAGACTCCGATTTCTGCAGATGACACCTCTCCTCCTTTCCACACGCTGGAGCTCCCCCTGTTCTGTGACTGGTGTCTTTGCAATCAGGACATTCATATAGCCAGCCCCCTCCACTACAAAGGATGACACAGGCTGGGCGTGGTGGCCCGTGCCTTTAATCCCAACACTTAGGAGGCACTTACTTAACCTTGTAAATTCAAGGTTAGCCTGGTCTACAGAGTGAGTCCCAGGACAGCCAAGGCAATGTACAGACACCCTGTCTCCAAACAAACAAACAGACCAATCAGTTTCATCAAATATTCCTTCAAAGTATCCCTGACTAGCTAGCTCGCTGCCCACTGCTCCTGCAACCAAGAACTTCATCAGGGATTTCCGAAAGGATCATTCTCAAGGTCGGCCACCTCAAGGCCACTGAACTAGCCCATCCTCAAGCACACCCTCCCGGTGCTTGAACTACTCGGAAAACTTCCAATGCCTCCGACCTGTTCACTCTCATTGCAGGCTTGCTGTGATTACCGCACCTCCCACCCCCACACCCGAAACACTTCCGCCTCTCACACCCTGTAATGCATAGCACCCTCCCTGACAGTCATACCTCAAAAATAAAAATTAAAAAAGTGTAGAGTAAACAAGTTCAACCCGGAGAAGTTTTCTCCCAAATCATCTCCAGGTCTCCACACAGTCCTCTTCTCCACCTCATGCTCTCCCCACAGCATCTCCGCTCCACACAACTGAACACTTGGAGTCTGCTTACTCAGTCTCTTTACCTGCTTGTGCCTGTAAACCTGCACTAAATCTGAGCTTCTGTGAGACCGTCGTTTGCGCGTTCCTCTTTTGCTCACCCCACTGAGAACGTCATAGCACTCGATTTGGATCACAAATCTCTTTAAATTAACATGAAGCTACAGCAAATATGCTATGTAGAAAATCTTCACGACATTGAGATTAAGCCCAAAATTGACCGTCTGGAGTTCATCTTCCACATGCAGATAAAACCTTGGCTACCACTTTCCCCAAGAACAGCCTGCAAAGTGAATGCTTTTACCCCAGCATATTACAAACCAAGTACCAATATTCCAACCATTCTCTAACTATTGCCCCAAACTGGATCAATAAAGATATGGTTGTTCATGCTACTGTCTTTGTCTGGAACAAATTCCATACCCTTCTCTATCTGATAAACACCTATTCTTTTTCAAGTCCAGCTCAAACCCCCTTTCTACACTTCTGATGACCCTCCATAGAAAGATGTAATTGGTCTCACATAATCTCCGTGCAAATTAATGCTGTGTCATACTGATCAACCATATGTTGACTGTTTTCTTATCTACACACAGTGAAATATTTAAGGATAGGAATCATGATTTATGTATCCTTACCAGGTGCCCAACATCTAATAGACAACCTCAAAGCAGGGTGGGTGGATGAGATTGAGTTTCACTCTTCTCAAAAACATACAGTAAAAAGCCAGAAGGGTGTCCACCTCAGTCCTCTGGGGCCAGCTTTCTTTCCCCACCTGCTCAGCTCCATGGCTCTTTCTCATTTCCAGGGCTGCCAACTCCCCCACGGCCCAGACACCTAATATCCAAGGCTCAGATGAGGTGCCTTTCCACCCCTCCCTACTACAGCAGAATCCTTCCTTCTGCCTAGTTCGGCAGAGAGACGGTGGAGACATTTCCCACAGAGCTCTTATTAAAGAGAAAGTCAAGTCAGAAAAACTCATGAGGAGGAAAACAACAGAGTAAACGGGCTTGCAGGATGTTGACTGCTCATCCCTACAGGTCCAGCCTGGCAGCCCCCACGGCACCTCTTTCTCCTTTTGATCCCTTTACCGCAGCCATCATCTACACCAGACAGTAAACAAGAGCTCCTCCGAGTGCTGAGCCAAGGTGGATTTGTGTTGGTCCCACACTATCCAGGCCTGGTGAGGTCACCAAGACCCTGTGCCAGATCCAAAATCCCTTCTCCAAACTGCTGATTCGGTTTTCTTCATGGACCCACCTCCTCCCCTGCATCATCTCAGTCTCTAAACCATAAAAAACCCTCATTCAAAAGTCACGTAGTCTCCTATCTAGTGCCAAGGATTCTAACCCCGGCTTTGAGGCCCATCTACATAGAAACGCCACCCGTGGCTGTTCAGGGACCTGCACAGAGCTCCGACCCTCCTTGGATTTCCTTGGGCCAAGTGGAGCCAATGCTCCAGTCCCTGGGCATTAACTTAAGGAAGACAAGAATACCAAAAATTCCATCACTGGGGACCCTCTTCTTCCTGACAATATTCTATACTGGCTCTTCTCAGCTAAAAAAAAAAATTTAAAGGGGTGGGGGAAGAGAGAGAACAAGTGTTGGTGTGTGGGGGTGTGTACAAGATGTGTATAATTACCAAACATCCTTACAAACTCAACCTTCTTTCTTCCTCTGAAAATGTTTACATTTCATTTTTCTTTTGGGGGTCTTTGTGTCTCCTGCATCTGCTTTCTTGTTTGCTTTAATTATTATTTTTTACGTACATGTCTGTGTGCCTATGTGAGTTTATGTGTGCCACATTCATGCAAGTGCCCTCAATTTCCAGAGAATGTCAGGTGGCCTGGAACTAGTTACAGGCAGTTTTGAGCTGCCTGGTATGGGTGCTGGGAACTGAACCTGGGTGCTCTGAAAGAGCAGGAAGTACTCCTAACCCCAACCACTGAGCTATCTCTTCAGCCCATTCTCCCTGTATTTGCTTCATTTAATTTCAAGCATTTACTGAGTCAATCTAAGCATGTCAAGTGCTTGGCAGTGCATACCAGTTAATTTATTGAATATACTTTTTTCTAATTTTCATTATGGAAGCATTCAAACATACAAAGTAGAGAAATAATAGTGCAATAAGGCTAATATTCCATTTCCTAATTTCAAGTTTTTTCACAATACCACCCATCTCTGCCTCCCACCAAAAATGGGATTTTAAAGCAGTCTCTACTATCACACTATCCTCTATAGATGCTTCAATCTCATCTCAAAAAGACGGCACTTCTGTTGTTTTTTGAGACAGAGTCTCTATTATATAGAACTGGGTGTCCTAGAACTTGCTTTGTAGACAAGGTTCTCAAACTCACAGAGACCCACCTGCCTCTGCCTCCTGAGCACTGGTATCAAAGGCGTGCACCACCACTGCCCAGGTAAATAACAATTCTTAACCTCAAATATCCTGTCCGTGCTCAAGTTCCTTATTGCTTCTCCTTTCCTCAGCACTGAGGTTTATAGCCGGGCCTCATGCATGGTAGGCAAGCATTCTTAGACTAAGCCACAACTCAAGTCCTCCTTTTTTAAAAAAAATATGAACACGTTTTTCATAAAGAAAGTGAGGCCCATGTAATCAACACTTTTCTGTATCACAGTCAGTGCACATCAAGTTTCTGATTTTTGCTTTCATGCCTCTTTGCATCCAGATAAAACCTTGGCTAGCACTTTCCCCAAAAACAGCCTTCAACGTGAACTGAAATGTTTTAAAAGGTATGTTGCAAGCCCAGTACCAACATCCCAACCATTCTCTAACCATTACCTAAAATGGACCTCTAAAGTTATGGTGTTCCCTCCACACACCTGGCACACTTTGATTTGCACATGTTGTCCTTTCAGTGTTTAGAGAAGGCCCTCATATTTTGTTTTTAGTGTCTTTACAAAACAGGCATCTTCTTTTTTGACTATGTTGAGCAACAAAAAAAAAAAAGATTTGAGACCCAAGGAAGACTTTTGGTGTACTGACCATTCATTGTCCAGAACCACAGTGCAGGGGAGTACAGGAACTAAGTTCTTAGGGTATCTGGGGCCCCCCAGTGTCTACGACTATGCAAGCAGTGTCGACACACTGACGATGGCAATGATCAAAACACAACAACGGGCTTCTTCTACCCTGGGGAGGCGGGACGAGCCTCTCGGCACAATGGAGAATTATCAGGATGCTGATACAGAACCTGAAACTTCCTAGGAAAAAGACATTGCTATGGACCTTCAGAGATCCAGCCCTCGATAGGCAATGAGTCACATGACTCAACCCTCCAAGTAAGCCATATCCCCATCACCAGAATTCACCTACATGCTTTCCATAATTTTTTAAAATAGAATTATAAAGGATCCCTTTCATGAATCCTACATTAAGATACGTTGGGGAATGTTTTTAAATTTTCAACAATGAAATAAAGAGCTGTTTGAAATAATCGTCTAAAGTTATAGAACACAAACCAAACAAGAAACAAAATAGATTCCTTTATACTGACCTTCAAAAATATTGGTCTAAGCTCAGCTGGATCTGCTCTCTTGGTTAAAGCCACCTATAAATAAACATAAAAATGTTTATGTTATTAGAACAAAGCTGAGAAATCAAGCTAGCAGGAGGGAAAATAAACTTTGGGTTAGAAATTAGTAGATTTCATTTTTGTACGTAAAGTACCAAATTGCTCCAGTGTGTAAACTAGTCCCCAGATTTTAATGTGGACTCCATGTGGCTTCTAAAATGATAACATTCTGTATGAGAAACCAGAAAGCCCTTAATATCTAGTGTTCAATGTATAAAAGGGGAAAAAGTTGAAACAGATTAGTGAACACCTGGCATTTCTAAACCACACCCAAGGGTAACTCATGCCTTCTCACATAGGAATATTTAAATATTAAGTACAACCTGTCTGCCAATCCTGCATAGGAGCATATTTCTTAAAAGTCAGTGGACTTGTAAATCATATTAAGGACCCAAAGGGAACTGCTTCCCACAGCTCCTCCATGAACAGCACGTACAGCCACCGACCTAGACAGGCCAAGGAACTACTCCACCTCTCCCCAGCCTTAATAAATCATAAGTCTCCAAAGGTGTGACTATTATTCTTCACATTCTAGAAACTCAAGGGACCGTGGTTACCTTCCACCAGTAAAATTTGACAGATTAGCTCAGAATAGGTGTTGTGCTTAATTCTCCAGGCCACAAAGTCCAAAAACATCACTGGGAAAAAAGCAAGACAAACTTGAACATGACTGCCCCAGGCCAACACAAAAGAACCCTTATGCAGAACCAAACAGTGGGCTTATTCAGTGTCCCATCACCCAGTCCTGTTGGCAACAGTGGTCATAAGACGCAGTTCTCAGCAAGCAGAGTGTCACCCCATGATACAACCAAGGCGGGGCCCCTGGAACCACCCCAACACTGGAACCATGTCCCTATCCATGAGGAGATTTATGCAAATTGTTCTAAATCCCTTCTGGTACTTGCAAAGGCTCTTCTGAGATCTTTAGACAATGGCTTTTCTGTCTCTCCATATGGAACTACCAGAGCTCCTTGGCCCAACACTGTCAGGAATAAATTTACTAACGAGTCACTGGAATGGGAGGTAGTCTCTCTGAAAGCAGCTGGATGGTCACCATGCTAACACTGATACTCTTTCCACTTCAGCTGAATACCTGACACTATCAGTGTCTTATACCCAGAATTAGCTGGTGTCCTTTGCTGTTCAATAATAGAGGGAAAATAAGACTGCTAACCAACACAGCCATGATTAATGATGCTGCTGACCTCCAGGTTTTAGAAGAGGAGGCCCTGTTAGTGGAAAGGTGGATGAACACGCCTAGAAAAGGCATCACCAAAGCCCCCTCTACCTCCACTTCCAGAGCAGAGCCATTCCTCCCCCACATGGTGAAAAATCCTACACCCACGATGGGCTATTTACTAGGCATGAGAAGGGGGACTGTGCGTAGTGTGCTGGCCTAAGTTTCTAGCATTTTTCCCTTTAAAAGGCAAAGAAATTTTCTACACAATGAACTATGCTTGCTCTGTCTGGATGCATGCTTGCACGTCTGCTTAGTTCACTATACTACGCACTTTGTATGAACAATACCGGGCAGTGCTATTCAGAACGCACCTCGCTGGCCTGAATCCCCACGGCACCATAATTTCCTGATCCCCAAACACAAATCATGCAATGCTCCTAGTCAGAACTGGACCTGTTCGAGAGAAAAAGCACTCTTCACAACCCATCCAGGGTCTCAGTACAGCAGAACAAAAAGGAAAACAATCCCTCCAGGGGCCAATGCTTCGAAGTCGTGCCCCCAAGAACGTACCCCGTAGTTTACAAAGCATGGCTGGTCCTCACAGACAGTCCGAAAGTCAGGACACATTATTGTCCCCATTTTCCAAATGGGGAAATCAAGGTCAGAAAAAAGTTGTGTACTGCCTTTCCCTGAGTCAGATGAAAAGCCATTTCCCCCCTTGTGTTTGTGTTTTCTCAGTCTCAAGTCTCCTATCCTCCACATTACAAGCAGCTTCACTGTAACCCAGTTTACAGGAAATATACAGCACAAGGATGAAGATCAGCACTCTAAATGCAGTCTGCCTGGCAAGGCTAGGTCCTCACGTGGTGGTACATACCTCTAAACCCCCAACTTCACTTCAGAGACTACGCCAGAAGGATCTAGAGCTTGAGACTAAGCCAGGTTACATAGTATGACGCTTTGTCAGATAAACCAAGCAGTAGTTGTGGGATATGTCTACACTGTGTGAAGATGTTGCTGTGACTGATGTAATAAAAAGCTGAACTGTCAATAGCTAGGTGGGAGGTATAGGCAGGACTTTCGGGCAGAGAGAAGACTCTGGGAAGAAGAAAGGTAGAGTCGCCAGCCAGACACAGAGGCAGTAGGACATGCAGGAGGAGAGGTAACAGCCATGAGCCATGTAGCAGGGCATAGATTAATAGAAATGGGTTAATCTAACTTATAAAAACTAGTTAGAAACAAGCCTAAGCTATAGGCCAAGCTTTTATAATTCATAAGAAATCTCCGTGTCATTATTTGGGAGCTGGCTGGCGGGACAGAGAAAGACTCATTACAAACAGTGAAAAAGAAGACGTTAGTGTCAGACTGGCCTTCCAGAGTGCAGGCCTGCCTTCTTAACTCACTGGCTGGCCTGGTGCTCTGACTGGTCTCATTTCCTCGTCTATCCATAAGAAGTGGTGGATAATTGCAAGGAAAGTGCTAAGTACCAACAAGCCCTAAGTTTAAAGCACTCGATAAATACCACCTACCGTCACTTTTGTATTACCTATCCAAAAGCATTTATAGTCTACCATGATCACGTGTCTAAATAACGAGTAGCCTACTTCATAATTTAGAAGGGAGAAGTAGGAGAGAAAAAGGGAAGTCAGGGTTCTTGAAGACACTCACCAAAGCCCCAACCAAATGTCAATTATCGCCTCTGTTCTCCTAGCCTACAAAAAGCTACTCTTGAAAAGAGACCCAAAGCCACAGGTGTGGTAAGTGGTGAACGATCTCACGCAGGAATTTGCCTGAGACTGAGACCCATTGATATCTGTATCATTCTTAAGCATAAAGAACCATGGAACCAGGAGATCGTTTCTTCAAACTTAGCACCAGCCTCCTGGCCTCATGTGTACTCACCCCATCTACTGCCCACTCAGCAAACACTCGGTGGCTATTTGGAATTTCCATTTTGGCTTCTACTCACACCCATGTCATCTACTGCAAAGCAGGAGCAATCCCACTGACGACCACATAAAGTCGCACTGAGACCTACAATGACCTGAAGGTGCACTGAGATAGATAGAGTCTCCCTGGTGATAAATCCAATACCCAAGAAGATATGTGCTGGGAAAAGTCAGCCAGAGAAATGGAGCTGTCTTCTTCTTTAAGTCAACACAGGACAGCTGATCAGTATGCATGCTTTAATTATAATTGAAAAGCCTGGAGGTTTTAAACCTAGCTTATTCTTGGGCTTCAGAAGACTTGTCAAACTTAAGATAGTTTCCAGATGGCTCACCTATGTACATACACACATTTGGGTGTGTGCCTCTTACATAATAACATGTAAATGTAAATATGTACAAGTAAAGTACGATTCATTTAATTACTTGATGTCATCATTGCTTATCATTATCTTATTCTTTATCGTCTGTACTGAAAGACTGAAGTATAATGCAGTCTAACATTACAACAAAAATTGTGCTATGTTTTACATAAATGATGTAATTCGTTTCCAAATCTAAGAAAGGAGTTCTTTGCAAGTGACTATGAAATATCATTTGATATTTAAATCAGCACAATAGAGAATTTTGTACTCAGTCAGATCACATGTTACAACAGTTCCAAACTTAAGAGAAAAAGAAGCAATGGGCTGCATGGCTGTTGCTCCCATACACTGGGAAAGTTCTACTAGGATTAACTTAGAATGATGGAAATTTCAAGTCCATGCTTTGAGATGGTAAAATTCGAGAGTCACGAAATATACAATATACTTTAACAAGATAAACACTAGTTATACCCGTGTGACTAGCTCACCAATAGCATTTGTAAAACATACACAAACTAGGTTAAAAAATTTTAAGGAAATAGTAATATAATAACACAACGTTAGGAACTAGCTTTTTCATAAAGGGAACGAAAATTTAACAGGAAGAACCAGAAAGATGTCGTTCAGAACAAATAAACTCTCTCATTCTAACAGGCATTCTAGTTGCCCACGGCAGGGTGATGAGAGCACAACATATGAGTATTTTTTTAAGTCAACTTGCTTACCCTGGAATCAAGCCACAGTACCAGGCTCATTACTTTCACAAGTTGCAGAGGCACATAGTTGTGCTCTCAAAATAGTTGGTAGGTGTGACAGATGGCAGTAGGGACAAATAAAAAAAATCCAACATAACTGGGTATGGTAATCCCAGCCTTGGGAGGTAGAGTCGGGAGATGAGGGGGAGTTCAAGACCCTCTTCATCACCAAGCAAGTTTGCCTGAGACCACCTTGAGATGGAGGAGAGCCTGTGTTGAGAGGCAGAGGAAGAAAAAGGAGGGAGATAAAATTGGGTCACTCCTCTCAGGAGGCTCTGAAGATGTGAGACCTGCTTGAACCTCCCTGGGGGCTTCCTCAGATCCCCAGCCTCTGCAAAGACCTTAAGGGGCTCCTCAACTGATAACTGTGAGTCTCGGTGAGTGAGACATCAGATCTATACTAGTGGCTCCCTTCAGATCAGTGGTTCTTGAAGTACTGAGGCTGGGCACTTGTACTCCCATGTACATACCCATATGCAGATGCACACACATACACATAACTAAAGTATTTTTGAAAAAAAATGAAAGGAGCATTCAAGAGCAAAAAGAACTTTTTAGGCCCCTGAATTCAGAATCTCAGGAATGCGTACATTATTGTTTGAATACAAAATTTCTCCCACAAGCTGCATGTTTGAAGACTTGGTCCCAGTTAGTGGTAGAGCTATTTGGGGGTGAGGGGTGTCTAGTTGGAGGAAGTGTCAGGGGGAGCGGAAGTTTATTGCCTGGGCCTTCTTCCTACCAGGTGTTTGATTCCTGACAAGCCTCCACCTCGACAGCCAAGAGCACCCACCCAACACCATACCTTCCCCACGGGCTAGATTCCTTTGAACCCTGAGTTAAGGTAATTCCTCCCTCTCTTAAGCTGCTTTAGCTAGGTATTTAATGACAGTAATGAGAAAAATAACAAATCTAAAATATCTTTAAAACTATAAACTGGATGGTAGTGGCAGCAGCACATGCCTTTAATCCAGCACTCAGGAGGCAAAGGCAGGGATCTCTATGAGTTCAAGGCCAGCCTGGTCTACAGAGAGAGAGTTCCAGGACAGCCAAGACTACACAGAGAAACGCTGTCTCAAAAAAATCAAAAAGAAAAAAGAAAAGAAAAACTATAAAAATAACAAAAATAGCATATTTTAAAAACTATCCAGAAAATAACAATGGCTGGATGCGCAGAGCCACTGGCTTGACGCCAGCCTCAACCTCCCCACACAGTACAGCTCTCCTTCAACAGTATCTCCCAACTCACTTCCCCAACATGAGAAATCTCTGAGAGTCAAAACAATCACAGGACTGCTTATCCAAAAGATTACCTGAAATGATTATTTATCTTTGATAGGTAAAAACCAGAAAAGGTAACTCATCAAAAGCAGGCCATCATGTGTACATGTGAAAGCCAGCATGGGGTAACAAGAAAGGAAACAGGAGAACCAGTGTAAGAAGACCTAAACCCTGGTGGAAAGTGCTCTTGGTATCACCTAGGAACTCAGCAGCTGCGGCCCACATTCTTTCTCCATCTTCCTATATTGCCAACTACATAGCGAACATTACATTTCTCAGAATCCTTTGCAGCTATATGGCCCAGGGCCTGTCAACCAGAAGAACTGTGGAGGGATTTGCAAGGAAAAGACTTGGAGGCTCGGGCCACCACACTCTTACTGCTTCTGCTAGCAGACACCTCTGTTCAAAGTGACTGGTTTTCCTGTGACACTGTCCTGGCCTCCCACATCGTTCATAGCACGTCCTCCAAAACACCCCTCACTTGGCAGGAGACAACCTGACTGCATAGGAGCCCACTGCTCCCTTGGTGGCCTGCTCTGCTGTGAGGCTCTGGAAGTCATTCCTAAGAGCTCAACCTCAAGTCTGTTTCTTCACCTACCCAACAAATTCTATAAGCCATTTAATAGCCTGTAATAAATCTCCCTCTGCTGAAACCAGCCAGAGAGGATTCTGTTCCCCGCAAGTCAACCTTGACTGATACAATCAGTTATTGCAAAAGAAAGTTTGGAATTCCCTAAAACCACAGTTACTATTGCCTTGAGGGAAGAAAGAGGGTGTCTCATCAAATTTACAAAAATCATTTCTTACTGAAGTCACCGAATCACTCACTTGAGCCTATGTTACGTTTCCTTGGGTTCTCATAAGTGAAGAGCTGTAATTATACAAGAAGTGACTGAGGTATAAATCGGTATACAGACAAAATGCCGAGTTAAGCATTCTCCCAACCACAGCATTTCTGGGCAATCAACTCTCAAAGGTTCCTATCACTCAACAATTCACTCCCAAAGCACCCGAGGGCCCACAGGGTAATTAACAGGCAGGTCACTTCAGAGTGCTGCAGATGTTCATCAGAACAGCTCCGTAACTTGTGACTGTGCTGTGGCAGACAAACATTAACCAACTCTAGACCACCGAGATTAAAAATCTGGTATTAAGACGCCAAGTGTAACAGGTAAGCGCACGTGATGGTGGTGTTTCAGCTGTGGGTCTGTTACGCCAAAAAGGCTTTAAACACACTTTCAACTCTCCCATCGTCATTAAGCTGAAACTTGTGTTCCAGTAAATGTTCCCTGGAGGAAAAACTGACAGGAGACACTGAATATTTTCTAAAATACACACCTTTCTATTTACATGTTCCTGCCTTATAGAGACGAGGAGCTGCTAGTATTGCCAGGAGTCCACAGCAGAAGAAAACCTGGAGACCCAGCCAGGCCTAATGACCTCGGGCCAGTCAGTTAACATCTCTGCGTCTGAAATCTGCGCTTAGGAAGTGAGCAAATGATAAGAAACCCTGCCTTCTCCCTTTCATATGTCTGCCTAACAGCCAATTAGAATGAAGAAAATGTGTCCTCAAAATCTTCAGCTGCTAATGCTGGCAAGGATTAGTATCAGCTGCTGCCAAACAAAACAAGCTGATAACAAGACTTCAAGACACCTCCGCTCCCAAATACAAATGGAAGGTAACAGGGCCCAATGCCCTGAACTCAGACCTAGATAACAAAAGATGATATGCTAAAGCAGAAAAAAAGGTTTACATAAAAGGCTTTTGGAGGGCTGGGAGCACAGTTCCTTCCGGTAGACTGCGTGACTATCGTACACAAAAGCCTGGGGTCTGCTCCCAGCACTACACAAGCCGGGGCATTGTGGCTCACACGTATAACCTTGCACTGAGTTCAAGGCTAACATGGGTTACAATGAGCCTGTCATAAATAAATAAATAAATAAACAAACAAATAAATAAAGTGCTATAGGGAATGTCTGCTGTCTCCTGAGGAAAGCTGGAGAATCAGCCACGACCAAAGAGCTACCAACAATACCCTCAAATGCCTAGAATGGCTTGGGAAGAATCCAGCATCACACTCAAAGCAGGCCACGCTGCCTAGGTAAACTGAAGTGAAAACATCACACCATCCCGTCCCCTCATATTGCCTTCTTCCTAATCACTTGGCACATGAGTGTCTGCTGGGCAGAGCTGAGGTCACTGCTACAGGCCTTGTCTGCAAGGGAGGGTGGAAACTAAGCTGACCCCATGCTGGGAGAGCCAGGACTGCTCTTACGAGGATTTGCTCCAACACAGGAAAGCTGGCAAAGGATGATGGGTAGCTGGAAACGTCAAAATGAACTTGATTGGGTAAAGTCACTGGACATACACCTGAGCAATCCCTTGCTTTCCATACAACCTTATCGTCAGGTCCCAAAGAAACCCGGACAAGTAGCCGTGGCCCCTCTTAGCACTTCTCACCCTGTCCCCTACCCCGAACCCAGGGCTGGGCTTCCCTTCCCTTCCTCCAGCTTCTGGCCTATATATAACATACAGCCATTTTGGCCACGGACTCCCTCAGCTTCACTGCTGGTCGCTCTTGGAGCTCCTCTCTTCATCTGAAACGCCTTCTCTACTCTTCTCGCTCTCCCCCGTCTCCTCTCCTGGCTGATTCAATTCTGCTGGCCATGTTCAGTCTGGACTCTTCCGGGCGCCTCTGGCTGTTCTCTCCCTCCTATCCACAATAAACCTTCTCCTCAACCACACCTAGGAGCAGTCACGTGCTCGTTGTTCTCATTCACTTAGTCTTGTCTTTCACTACTGAGAACACTGCAGGTCAAATACAGACAGATCTGTCCTGAGTCCACGCCTCCTCCTCCTCCTCCTCCTCCTCCTCCTCCTCCTCCTCCTCCTCGGGCTCACAGTCCAGGTGGTCAGGTTGCCTCACATCGGGTCTCTCAACCTTTGTTGTAACACCCAGTGATTCTTTGTTGCTAGGTAGGATTTTAACAACATTCTTACCCTCTTCCCACCAGATGCCAACAGCATCAGACTGGGACAGCCAAAGCAATTTCTCCAGACATTGTCAAATTATCTCAGGGGGAAGGGAAGGGTAAAGGGCATCTACTCAACCCCCAGCTGTCGAGAACATGGCAACTAGTGATGTTCCACCTGCTCACTTACACACCACCATCACCTATGAGGGCTGGAACATTCCAGGCCTAATGTCAGGCACTGATAAGACCCTCTCCCAGGGAAAATGGCAGACTTAGCAGTGAGCAGCTGGTACATGTTGTATGATGATGGCACACACTTTCACACAGTTTACCAGAGGCAGAAGTAAAGCTTGGGACTGGATCATTTAGTTTTGGCCACAGCAACATCCTGGTAGCTTTTACTGGACCCTTAACTCCATGCAAGGCCCAAGATCAATTTTTCAAAGTGGATCTCATGTAAACACCACTGAAGCTCTTGAAGGTGAAAAAGCCATTAACTCCTCTACTTTCCAGAGAAAGAAACAGAGGTATTTCAAACTTTTAACTATGTAGCTATATACATTACAAAGTCAGAAAGGACCCCAGAATCAGGGTATTTGGATATTCATTTTAACACTTGAGAGACATGGGAGGAGAGTCTGAAGCCCTCTGAAGAATCCTGCCACTGGACCACACTGGACATCAAATTCACGTCTTTGTCACTTAGAATCATGGCCTGCCTGATGAAGAATATTACTCTCTGGTATTATATGCTGAACTTAGTCTCAATTTTTTAAAGCATAGAGCTTGGAGTATAATTAGGAACCAGCTGCAATTGTAATTATCCCTCCCAATATAATTTGTTACATATTAGCAAGTGTCAAATTACTACTGCTCCTTAAATGAATAAAACCTGATTGCGCTGTCCTGAAGACAGGGAAGCATATTCCTGTTGGGGAACAAAGACATATAAAAGCGCATGACATATTTATAAAGTACTGAAAGGCCCTACTTAAGCTATCACAAGTTCCTAGAGCCCAGACAACATTCCAAAAACTTAGAACGGTTTCCTGAGAGCGAACAGCTAACTCAGTAAGAGCAGAGGGAGAGAAAGTCAGAGGCAAAGGGACAATAGAGAAACCGCTTCCGCTAAGTGACACATCTGTTCAGAATTCTGCCAGGCACCAACCTCCTCTAAATGAAGCAGTCGAAATCCAGACGGAAGTAAAAGAGAAGCAGCATTCTGCACAGCCGAGAGCCCCGTCCTGGGCTGCACCTTTCTGCCCCAGAACTCCACCACCCTCCTGCACACCCCAGGGACTTTTGATGGGACTCCAAAGTCACAGCTGATACTCCCACAAAGCTTACAATGCCCCGGCTCTATCCTAAGCTTTGCAAACATAAACACATTGGACCTTCCCAACTGCCTCCCCCCAAGTAGGTGAAATGATGCCACTTTGGTAGATGAGGAAATTGAAGTATAGGCAACGTACTGGATAGTTTTTATGTTAACTCGATACAAGCTAGAGTTATCTGAATGGAAGAAATTGAGAAAATGCCTCCATAAGATCAGGCTGTAAGGCATTTTTTTAACTAGTGATTGATGGGGAAGAGGGTAGCCATTGTGGGTGGGGCCATTCCTCGGCTGGTGACCCTGGTAGTCCTGGGTTCAATAAGAGAGCAGGCTGAGCAAGTCATGGGAAACAAGCCTGTAAGCAGCACTCCTCCATGGTCTCTGTATCAGGTCCTGCCGCCAGGTTCCTGTCCTGTTTAAGTTCCTGTCCTGACTTCCCTCCATGATGAACAATGGTATATATAAGCAAATAAACCCTTTCCTCCCTAACTTGCTTCTTGGTCATGGTATCTCCTCATAGCAATAGAAAACCTAACTAAGACAGATAGGTTAAGTAACTTGATGGGATGTCACACAGCACATGGCAGAGTCTTAATAGGAACATAAATCCATGGTTTGAAGCAAAATATTGTCCTGCTTTTCAGATGAATAGAACCAGCATGAGATAAAGAGAGAAGAGCACTCAGGTCAAAAGAAAGCCTTATTTATAGAGCAATGCTATAATTGCTAAACACAGAAGGGAAATGGTAACAGACACATCAGAATGGTTGCTTATAAATATTGAATTACTGTAAAATGTCAGGTGTGAAAATGGCGTGATTCTCCTTTTAGGAATCTTATGTAGGGCTTGGTGGCATGGCTTTATCCCAGCACTTGGGAGGAAGAGGCAGGTGCATCTCTATGAGTTAAAGTCAGGCTGGTCTAGATAGTGAGTCCCAGGCAGTGGTGACGCACGCCTTTAATCCCAGCAGAGAGCCAGGCGGATCTCTGTGAGTTCGAGGCCAGCCTGGTCTACAGAGTGAGATCCAGGACAGGCACCAAAACTACACAGAGAAACCCTGTCTCGGAAGAAAAAAAAGAAGGAGGAGGGGAAGGACGGGGCAGGTAAAGGAAGGTTGTTTAGGGGCTGTGAGATGGCTCAGCAGTTATGGGCACTAGCAGTTCTTCTGACTTCCGGCATCCACACGACAACTCACACCCTGTACTCCAGCCAGGGCAGAAATAAACAGAAATCTTGTTTAGATGCAGTTCAACAATGGTGGAGTGCCTGCCTTGCCCTGGGTTTAACCCCAGCACTACAAAGAGAAGGAAGAGAGAGAGACAAAAAGAAAGGGGGATGAAAGAAAAGAAAAAATATGAGCCGGGCGGTGGTGGTGCACGCCTTTAATCCCACCACTCGGGAGGCAGAGCCAGGCGGATCTCTGTGAGTTCGAGGCCAGAGCAAGATCCAGGACAGGCACCAAAACTACACAGAGAAACCCTGTCTCGAGAAAAAAAAAAAGGTGAAAAGGGAAGAAAAAATTCCATTTGTAAACACATACTAAAATAAAGTCCTTAGAGATGATACCATGGGGTCTGAGGCTCACACTTAAGAACAAGGGGTGAAAGGATAAACTAGTGACTATAAACTGGTAAGTATTACTGGCTAGATAGGGGAATAAGGGCTCATGACACAATTCCACCTTTGCATATTACGGGAAATATCCATAAGGAGGATTTTTTGTTTGTTTGTTTTGTTTTGTTTGTTTTTCGAGACAGGGTTTCTCTGTATTGTTTTGATGCCTGTCCTGGAACTCAAACTCAATCTGCAGGCCAGGCTGGCCTCGAACTCACAGAGCCTGGCTCTGCCTCCAGAGTACTGGGATTAAAGGCGTGTTCCACCATGGCCTGACATAAGGAGGATTCTAAGCACTGCTGTTTTCTTTCAAAATTGGAGTATAGTGCCTCTTCCTCCAGGAGACTTTCCAACCAGATTCTCCTCATTTGGTGTTACCTGGACCTTTCCTAGGGCCTCTGCAATGGTATGTTTAAACTCTGACTCTTGGGGTTGGGGATTTAGCTCAGTGGTGAGCGCTTGCCTAGCAAGCGCAAGGCCCTGGGTTCAGTCCTCAGCTCTGAAAAAAAAAACTTCAAAAACAAAAACAAAAAACAGAACAAAAAAAAAAAGGCCGGTCGGTGGTGGCGCACGCCTTT